>BQNB010049257.1:11710-39105 GCA_026074375.1 Tanacetum coccineum
CATACTCTTTAATATACACACAAAGTTTCTACCAAAGTTGTTTTGAATTTATCCAAGGTAACTTAACCTTTACAAGCTAAAGAATCAATCATAGTTTGGGATCAATAAGAAGTCTCCCTCCTAATAATACGCTTCTCTTACACCATGCCCAACCTTTCATACCTAGTAGTTTACATACGCCTACTGGACTTGTGCCTATTCATGTTAACTCCTACTCTAAACTATCTGTGGGCCTTATCAATGGGCAAACTCCGAATTTCCCTTTCCAGAACCAGATTGGTAATCCCCTTGCTGGGGGAATCCCTACCTATCATCCATAATGGGGGTATATACCACAGACTTTCACCAATAATGACGTACCTTCATACAATGGGTCTATCTATCCCGCAGTTACCCCTTCGAGTAACTACCCCTTTTATATGCAGCCCATGTATGCTCCACCAAATATGCCTATGTACCCAAATCCTACAGGCTCCTTTACGGATTCCATAGGTTATGTAACCCCCTTTGTTCGCTGGATCGAGGACTATCCTCTTCTGGATGGACTAAAAATGCCCTCCCATATTGGTTCTTACGATGGAAAAGGGGACCCAGATAATTTCTTACACCTTTTCGAAGGGGCCATCCGCATGCAAAAATGGTTAATGCCCGTAGCATGCCACATGTTCACATACACCCTCAAAGATTCCGCCTGCATATGGTAGAACAGTTAGAAAACATATATCATTCTCAACTATATGGATCTGAAGGCTAAGTTTTGGTCACACTTCAGCCAGCAAAATCAGTTCACAAAGACACACTTGGCAGTTCACAATATCAAACAAAGAGAAGGCAAAAGCACCAGGGCTTTCATTACCAGATACACTGATGATACTTTACAGATTTTAGGTCTACACGAAGAGCAGCATATCTCTAGTTTTGTTCATGGTTTAAGGATGAGAAACTTAGTCGAGCATCTCTCTCTTTCGTGTACCTACAAGGGTTTGATGGAAAAAACCTACACCTGGATCGAAGCAAGAGAAGTGGCAACCAATGGAACTCATAATGATCGAAGGGAAAATTTTAAAAGATCAAGAAAATCCTCTTGGGACAATAACCGAGGATAGAAGGGCAGGGATAGGTTCTCCCTATATCGAGGACCTAACCACGGACTTCTCTCCAACCTGTCCAAAAGCCCAAGAGAGATCCTTGCCACAGAAAACCTAGCTAGAAGCTTTGAACAGCCTCCTCGTATGTTTAGAAGTAAACGGTCACGGGACATGTCTAAATATTGACATTTACATGAAGACCACGGGCATGAAACCAACGACTGCCGCCAATTAAGAAACCAGATTGAAGAAGCTATGAAATTAGGACAGCTTTCCCATCTTGTGAAGGGAACTAAGAAAGAAAGAGTAAAGGCCTTTGAAAACCAGCAAACAGAAGGGAAAAAAACAAAAGCACTACGCCGGCCAAAGCACCTATACTCATGATAAGGTAGGATGAGTCGTATACGAAGAATAAATTCATAGACCTCACCTCCGAAAGCAAGGAAATTACATTCCCCTCATGAGGTAGTAATTCTTCAGTACCGGTAGTAATAAAAGCAAAGCTTCATGGAAGTGAAACCATCCATCAGAGCATCCAAGGTAGATTTGAAGGTCCCCTTAATCGGATTTTCAGGAGAAAAGTCTTGGTCTATTGGGAGAATTCCTCTAGAAATCACGATAGGCGACGCCCCTCTCACAAGAAAGGAAACTCTCGAAATCATGATTGTTAAGTCTAATTAGCCATATAATATGCTACTAGGGAGGACAGCAATGCAGAAGATGGAAATCATGGTTTCCACCATTTACGGGGCCATCAAATTCCACACCACCAGAGGATTTGGTACGGTATTCTCAACACATGAATCCGATAAAATAAAAGAAGGAATGAAGAAGGTCAGAGAGACGCCCCCAGTAAATGAAAAAGGGGGTTTTAGCTACACTACGGCAGAAGAAAAAGTGGTCGTTAATAACAAATATCTAGAACAAACAGTCGTTATCGGAAAGCAGCTACCGGAACACTTCAAAGGAAGGCTACGAGACCTCCTGAGGTTCAATGCAGATGTCTTCGCATGGACCCATGCAAATATGATAGGGATCCTTAGAACCATTATGGTTAAGGGAAAGCCTTTTAATACATGACACAAGTTGAATGAATACAGCCACGTCAAGCCAATCAAGCAAAAAAGAAGGGGTCTGGGCCCCGATCGCAGTATAGCCGCTTGTAAAGAAGTAGAGGAACTAACGAAGGCAGGAATCCTTTGAAAAGTCAAGCATTAGACACGGGTAGCCAACCCAGTCATGGTAAAGAAAAGTGATAGAGGGTGGAGGATGTGTGTTGATTTCACATATATAAACAAAGCCTGCCCCAAAGACTGTTACCCTCTACCTAAAATAGACTGGAAGGTAGAATCCCTCTCAGGGTTCCGACTGAAATGCATCTTTGACGCCTATAAGGGTTATCACCATACTCAAATGGCAGAAGGAGATGAAGATAAGACGGCCTTCATCGTAGGAGAAGGGGTCTTCTGTTACCTAAAGATGCCTTTTGGTTTAAATAATGCTAGAGCAACATACCAAAGATTAATAGACAAGATCTTCCACGATCAAATAGAGAGAAACCTTGAGGCATATGTCGATGACATGGTGATCAAAAGTATGTATGAAGAAGAAATGTTGGCAGATATTAAGGAGACTTTCGAGAAGTTTCAATCAATCAACATGAAGCTCAACCCGAAGAAATGTTCCTTCGGTGTTGAAGAGGGTCCATTCTTAGGACACCTCATTACCAAGCAGGGGATACGAGCTAACCCCTCGAAGGTAAAAGCCATCACTAATGTCGAACAGCCAAAGACGCTCAAAGATGTATAGAGCCTCAATGGAAAAATAGCAGCCCTTAGCCGTTTCCTATCAAAGGGCACCGAAAGATCCCTTCCCTTCTTTAAAGTACTCAAAAGCTACACAGATAAGAAGATCATACAATGGACACAAGAAGCAGAAGCGGCACTCTAAGAAATAAAGAAATTTGTAGAGATACTGCCAACGCTTACGGCACCAATACAAGGAGAGATTTGGATGATGTACCTCACAGCCTCGACAGAGAGCATAAGTGCAGTTTTGTTCACAAAAAGGGAAGTAGAACAGGTTCCCATTTACTTTGTAAGCATATTTCTACAGGGGGCTGAGCTTAACTACCCAGGAATAGAAAAGCTCATACTAGCATTGCTACATGCAGCAAGGAGGTTACGAAGGTACTTTCAGGAACATGTGATAATAGTCCTGACCAATTCGCCTATAAAACAGACACTAACGAAACCTAAAAAATCAAGACGAGTGGCTAAATGGGCAATCGAGTTAGGAGAACATGACATTGTGTTCCAAGAAAGGGGTGATAAAACACCTAAATATTTCCTGATCAAAGTGCCCCTTGAAGATAACAAAAAGAAAGCAGAGGAGAAGGCGGACACGAAACCAACAAAAATGGAGCTAAGCCGTAAATGAAAACTCTTTATCGATGGAGCTGCGAGCTTTGACGGTTCCGACATAGGGCTGATGCTAATAGACCCCGAGGGAAAAGAATATACTTATGCCCTACGCTTCGGATTCAAAATGACAAACAACGAAGCAGAATATGAAGCACTATTGGCAAGGTTGCGAATATCACAAGCGATGGAAATTACAAGCTTGGCAATCTTTGTAGACTCACAATTGTTGGTAAATCAAATAAAAGTTACTTACGCAGCCAAGCAACCAACGATCAGAGAGTACTTACAGAAGACCAAAGAGGCTTTAAAGGGCTTTGACAGCTACACGATCGAGCACATCCGAAGGAACCAAAATAAAAAAGTTAACGCATTAAGCAAGCTGGCTTCGATGACCTTCGAACATCTTACTAAGGAAGTGATGGTCAAAGTCCTATCAAATCGGTCAATAGAAGATAAAGAGATCCTACAAGTCGAAACTAAGGAAGGAGAAAGCTTGATGACTCCTATCCATAAGTACTTAGTGAGTGGTATATTACTGAAGGAACCAAAAGAATCTAGGAAGATAAGGGTAAAGGCACCTCAATACTAGTTGATCAGAGGAAACCTGTATCGAAGATCCTTCTACACCTCATGGCTTCGCTGTGTAGCTTCACCACAGACTGATGACATCATAAAAGAGGTACACAAAGGTTCATGTGGTTTCAACACAGAACCACGATCAATGGTGGTTAGAATCACAAAGCAAGGGTATTACTGGTCATCAATGCACCGAGACGCTGCAAAGATACTTCAAGACTGCGAGAAATGCACCTCAATACAAGTTGATCAGAGAAAACCTGTACCGAAGATCCTTCTACATCCCATGGTTTCGCTGTGTAGCTTCACCATAGACTGATGACATCATAAAATAGGTACACGAATGTTCCTGTGGTTTCAACGCAGAACCACGATCAATGGTGGTTAGAATCACAAAGCAAGGGTATTACTGGCTGTCAATGCATTGAGATGCTGCAAAGATACTTCAAGACTATGAGAAATGCAAGGAGCAATCCGCGATAAGAAAAGTAGCAGAAAGTAGCGCGATGACAGCCAGAAGTGGATGGCCATTCAGTCATTGGGGAGTTAACATCTTAGGACCTTTTCCAATAGCTCCTAGAGGTTTCAAATTCTTGGAAATAGCTGTAGAACACTCCATGAAATGGGTAGAAGCAAAACCTCTAACCGTTATAAACGGAAGGCATGCTGAAAGATTCGTATGGGAATACGTAGTGTGAAGATTCGGAGTGCTACGAACAATCAGCTCGAAGGATCTTCGGTACCTCCCTCTGGCTCGAAGGTCTCCCCTTCGAGCTCGAAGGGGATCTTCTCCCTAATTACACTATAAGATCTTTGAATAGTTTTGAGTGGCGTAAATCATCTTCGGGATGATTACCAGTATGGAAATCCGCCACGCAAAGGGCTACACACTTCGCGGGAGGTCTTCGATGAAACTAAGGCAAAGGTCTGGCGAAGTCAAAACCCACGTTCTCCCTCTCTGCCAAGGCTTTCTTTCCAAGGTAGAGATCGTGATACATAGTTCCTGCAATCACCCCTTAAATTGTGGGACACCCCCATGTTCACTAGTTATTATGCTAGGCCTTGTCCATCCTATTTTTACACCTATAAATAGATGATCAGGTCTCCACGTATAACCAACACTTTTTCATACACACTCATTTTACCTTACTTTACTCTACAAAGCATATACTTACTCTCACGTCAGAGGTGATTCGTAGGGACACCCCTTGCGATTCACTTAACGTAGTATTTCCATTTGTGTTGACATAAGTTATCCAAGACTTGGCAACCTAGCAACCATCTCAAGAACTCTTAGATCTCTTAGAAGCCTGATCGTGCTCGTATTTGCACAATCAGCGATCAAGCTAGCAATTGGCTTGAACCTCTACCCGCGAGATCCATCTTCGCTTGGGAGGATCTCACTACCCATTTCCTTGCTCATTTTTTTCCACCAGGAAGAACTACCAAACTTAAAAATGACATCTTGATGTTCCAACAACATCATGGTGAATCTCTTTCCAAAGCATGAAATAGTTTAAAGGACTTACTTCAAAAAGTCCATCATCATACGATCTTTGGCTCCAAGTCCAAATCTTTTATGACCATGTCAATTTTGCCACAAGGCATGCATCGATCATTCGGCCGGTGGTAAGCTTCGTAACAAAAGCACTGAGGAATCTTGGGAACTCATAAAGAATCTTGCTCTCTATGACCACGAGAGTTGGAATGATCTAAGAGACCTCGCTAAACCGGTCAAGGCAATCTCTTTGCCTCAAATGTCCCGAGTACATCCGACCGTCATCTCATTGAGCTAGAAAATCAAGTCCAACGTTTGATGGAAGCTTATCTTGCTCCTAAACCATCCATACAAGTGAACAAAATCGAGTCTTCATGTGAGATTTATAGTGGTCCCCACGACACTTAAATTTGCATGGGTAATCCCGAGCAAGCTTTTGTTGATTATGCATCCTTGCGTACCAACAAAGCGGGAGGTAAGTGGTTCAGTTTCAAACCCGAGCAAAATAAACTTGGTGACGCTTATAATCCATCATGCAAAAGTCACCCAAACCTTAGGTGGAGCCAACCTTAAAATTCTTAAAATAAGTTTTCAAACGCACCTAATCGTTTTCAATCAAATGGTTCATTCTTAAACTGCACCTTCAATAACAATCCACAAAACTTTAACAATTAATCAAATCTCAAGGGATTGGTGTCTAACTTCATGGCGTCTTAAGACGCTAGGTTATCTAAGTTTGAAGCCGATTTCAAACAACAACAAATCGAGATGACAAATAAGATCGGCACACTCTTGAAGGCCATCAATGACCGAATGAAGGGAGTACTTCCAGGTGACACGGTTAAGAACTCAAAATTGAATGTTAACCCCTCCTCTTTGGTTTCGTTTGCTCGTTCTTACCCGATGGAAGATCCCCAAAGTTCATCTATTCCCTTCAATTAGGTCAATGGTATTAAAACGTGTTTCAAATCAACAAATGATTTTCAAAAAGACCAACTACAAGTTAAAACTTTAACGATAAAAAAAATGAAACACCAAAATCAAAATAACCCGAAAGAGCTTTAGAAGTTGAATTTAAGGATTTGCATCTTAAGTTACCGGTTCTTAAAGTTCAAGCTCATGCTCTCATGTATAGTGCCATTTTAGATAAATATGTAGAGAGTCTTGAGTTAGGCAAAAATGAGTCCGCATTCGTTCAAGGCGAAATGCCACAGAAAATGAAGGATCCTGAATTATTCACCCTACCTTGTAGACTAGGGGATTCGAAGCCTTTTGATACCTTACCCGATTTAAGGTCTTGTGTGAACTTAATCCCATTTTACCTCTTCAAAACATTAAATATTAGAATATTAAAAGAGACTAAGAATGTCCTAAGGTTAGCGGATGAAACTAGGTCATACTCCATAGGAATTGTGAAAAACATAGAGGTATACGTAGGAAAGTTAAAACTTTTAGAGGACTTCTACATCATAGATATGGAAAAGGACCCTACGTCCCCCTTACGTGTAGGAAGAGGTTTTTTAGAAACCGCTAGTGCCGTAATAGATTGTAGGAAAACTAAAATAGCGGTAGGAGAAGGAGTTACTATATTGATATTTAGAGTTAAGGAAATCGGCCTAGGTCATGTGGATACACCATATTAGACAACCTTATCAAAATAGGAGTCCTACGAATAACGACCTAGTATGAACTTTGAAGGTGCCCGACCCCCTTACTATTTAGAGAAAGAATTTATGAACGACCATTTACCTGGGGAGTTAGAAATAGCTAGGGACGCCGAACTCAATCCATTTAAAGATGTCCTAGTGTTTAGGAAAATGGTGGAGTTCCTAGGAACTATACCTATAAATCTTAAGGGAAACATGTGGGAATCAGAAGATATGATTGAAACGAAAATAGATTGGAAGAGGCCACCGAAAGAAGAGATGGTGCATGGCATATTAGGATTGAAATAATTGACCTCGATGGAGAAAATTTTGATAGAACTTTCCAATCAATTCCCACAACTAGGAAACTATACGAGAAAGAAAGGCCAAGCGATATCATCGACTTAGAACATTTTTATGATTCATAGGAGAGTGACTCCGAGTCTAGCTAGAAGACTCGTTAATAAAAAAGCGCTTATTGGAAGGCAACCTAATCTTTTATTTTATGCATTTTAGGAGTGTCGTGTGTTTTTAATTTTCATTATTTATCCTATATGTTTGAATTATATGTGATCATGCTTTGTTTGTCTTTAACTTCGTCTTAATTGCAATCAAAGGTATTTTACATAAAATAAGTGTAAGGAAAAATATCCGGTTTTTATGAACCATTCAAACATGTAAAATAGATAGTTTAAGTTAAAATCACACTTTTATGATTTATTTGTTTGTTTTGAGTCATATATTTGTACTAACCGTTTTTGTGGCCTATGCAGTAAAACTTTTCCAGAAAATCATTAATAGGATATGTTCGCAGATATTTTTCCAGAAAACGAAGAAATAAAATTTCACAGTGTGTGAAGACGGCGTCATAATTAAATCTTGTCGGCGTCGCCACTGTAGCAACTGAAATTTTTTGGTTTTTCAAAATTTTGAAAAGTTATTTTTGTTTAATTTCCAGAATTTTTAATTTCTAAATTTTTGTAGAAAGCCACGATTACATTAGTACTAACATTCTATCTTTATTGCTTTCTTCGGATTTTAGTTTATGATTAATAGGGTTGTATATTATTTCCCGCCAATTTTACTCTTGGTATAGTTGTCTTTGTCTTTGATTCACATGTTATATTAGACGAGGAAAGTCTGGAAGCTCTTAGGATTTTCACCTCGACGATTCTTGGATGACGATTTAGCCAGTTTATCTTCTTTCTTCTCCGATGTTGAGCAAACCAGGGGAGTATTAGTTTCTCTCGCATTTTATTTATTTTCCCTTTTCTTGTTTTTTGAGTACTCATAGAACATTGAGAACAATGTTCAAAATAAGTTTAGGTGGGGTAATAAAAGCCTCAGAAACTATTCATTCATTTGCATTTGCTTTGTCTTTAAAATGATGTGTAATATACTGAAACATTGTTTAGGACGGTAATTTAGCCCAAATTAAAAAAAAATATGCCATATATTGATAAAACTATAGTATTAGAAGCGTCTCATAGATAGAAGATATGTGACTAGCACAGAAACCCTACCACTCAAAAATTCTACCCCAAAAATGTAAGGTTCACCCCTAGATATTTAGGAATAAAAGCATTCATTTTTAATGCTTATGAGAGTGTACCAGTAGTATTATGTATTATAGAACTTGCTTTAGCGATTCATCCCGAGACTGCTAGTGAGATCGCATTCGTGTGATTAGATTTGCTAAGTGATAAGAGGCATTAGGATAAACCCTTATTTTTAGCCTTCGTTTGTTATGGTTATGATGATCTCCTCGATCATATAACTATCCCCACACCCTTGCTTTGCACTCATTTTTAGTGCAACATACCCCTAGTACACCCCTCCGAGCCTATCCTTTTCGCGGCTCTCATAATTTTCTGATGGATTCCTGATTATTTATGAAGAGCATTGTTTTACACCCCACCAAAATGTTACACCCAAATCGCCTTAGCCTTCCTTGTATGTACTCATTTTTAGTACATTATTTTTATCACATTTGTTTAACCCTAGTTAATTGTTTACTTGATTACATGGTTGCTAAGTCGAGTCTATTGTTAGTGTATACAGTTTTAGGACAATTGGGATTCATGGTATTTTTATTATATGGAGAAATTGGGAAGAAAAGTTAAGTCATTACCCCCATATTTGTCTAATATTCTCCATGTTTATTGATCTTTCGCAATTCGGGTCATTAGTTAGTTTATATTATTGAGTATTAAAAACTCAAGTGTACGAGTGCAACTATAAGCCCCAAGTCATGTATAATATTGTTTATGTTCAGCAGATGGTAGGGCAAAAGTATGTATATATAAAAAAAAGGAAAATAGCAAAAAAATATGTTAGAGTATACGGGCTGCCATCTTGCTTATGTTTATGTCAAAAAATAGTCAAGAAAAGAAAAAGAAAGAGTTTGATGTAGTGTTTTGTATATTTGTCCTAGTTTCATCGAGTTTTAGCTTAGCAACGCCTTTTACATCTATTCTTGTAGATAATTAGCTTGCCACCAGTAAAAATTTCCCGCACATCCCCAACCGTGTTTCCTTTACCCTACACTTAACGTTATAGCCCTTTAAAAGACCTCTTTGATAGTAATTACAAGGTGCTTACGCCAATGTGGTAGAGGTTTTGATCCTTTATCAAGCTTATGGTAATATATATACTATGACAGGTAGTGAGTGTTTATTTTCCTGTTTCTCATATTGTTACAATTCATTATTTCACCGAGAGAAAGAGAGAATCCAAACACTTATTTGAGGTGCCAGTATATAATTTCAGTGCTTTTAATTACAAGGTTAATTCGGTTGTTCCATAAATTATCTTTATCGAGTAGGCTAAATGCCCCTGATTTTGATATTTACTGGTTAGAAAAGCCCATTTGCTTGAGGACAAGCAAATCCCAAGTGTATGGGTATTTGATGATGTGTCATTTTATACACTTTTTTGAAGGTATTTAACCCCCAAAATTATGCAAATATCCCTAAATATCATACTTAATCATTTCTTTTTGATATTTTAGCATTTGGGAAGCATTTTGAGGAAAATCATGTTACTTGGACTCAATTTAGGAAGAAACGGGACAAGAAGGCAACTCTACAAGATTTTGTAGAGCTTTGGATTTATAGTGCGTGGAGACGGCATCGCAATTCCCTCTGACGCCATCAAAGCTTGAAGGCGACGGCGTCACAATCTTTTGTGACGACGTCAAGGTAGCCGACTTAAAGAAGCCCATGGAAGATTCGGTGGGCTGACGATGTCGTGATTTCTAAGGGGGAACGTCACGATCTCAACTCTATATATACAAACTGGTATGTGCTTAATTACACATACCTTTTACCTATAAAAACGTGCCTAAAATGACCAAGATATACCAAAAATACATTGTATTTGTGTGTTTTGTGATTTATGATTGTGTAGGTAACAGATATTCACTAAAAGACAAAAATCAAGTCGAAATGGACAAAACTGATCACGGGGATGAATAGAGCATGAAAAGTCAAGTCAACCAGTTAAAAAGTCAAAGTCAAAGTCAAAGCCAAAACCGAAGAAATACTTAATGGGGCAACCCACACCAATCTAATGGGCCATGGCAGCCTATTAAGCATTTATATCAACCCATTAAGCCCTTACATCAAGTCTTATAAGACTTAAAAAGCCCTAATAACAAACCGGCCCAATCCTAAGCCCAAACCCACTTAACTCAGTTAGCCCACTACACCCTTTAACCTTTTGCATCGTTAGTCCTTGAGGACTAACATTGCTAGTCCTTAAGTACTAACAAGTTTAGCCCCTATAATGCATTAACCCTTGCACCCCTAGTCCTTCCCCTAACTCCCGTTAAAAAAACAAACAAACAGTACCCAAAATCCCCTTTCCGCCATATTCACTATTCACTTTCTCCCACCTCTGCTACCCTGTACCCCATGACAAAAATGTCTCTCTCCTATTACCCCACTTCACCAATACCAAAAATCTACCTTGGCAATCCCCTTTAACCCCATTCGTCAAAGGAAGAAGACATAAAATTAATGGCTAAGATCACTAGGCTTGGTGAGCAAGAATACTGAATGGCTTAGATGAAAACTTGACTCTCTCATAAAGAAAACACAACTGCTCACTCTCTAACAGAAGTAACACATAATGAAGACCCCAAGACCTTATTCTTTTAGTATAAATAGGATCTCTTGTAAGCCTTTGAGGCATCGAGTTTTAATTTTTCAGCTTATAATTAAGTTTTTTTAGCTTATTGTACTTTTTCTAAAAGCTTTGTACTGATTTTAAGTTTAATGAAAATTTAAGATTTTATGTTAAATCCTATCTTTAAGGTAATGCATTTTAAAAACATTTGATAAGCTCATAAAAGCTCTTTTTATCTCATTCTTATGATGTGTACTTAAGCACTATAAGTTTTTCAATAACTTATAGTGTTTAAGTCTTTTTACCAAAAATCACTCTAAAAGGCTACATGGATGATAAGCCAAACCTGGATGGGCTTATGGGTTTTACTAGCTTATCCTTGATAAGCTGGAGCTTGTAGACAAATCTCTTAAGAGCTTATTTGCCCTTGTTTAGAGCAAAGGGCTTTGTAAGTCTTTACTTTTCTCATTTCTTGTTTAAAAACTGCTTATTGCTTATTATTGCTGATTTACTGTCTTTTACTGCTTATTGTTGCTTATTAATGTTATTTATTACTTATTTATGCTTTCATATTGTTTAAATGTTCTTTGTTAATGTCTTTTCTTTAAAACTGTCTTAAATTGCTTTTAAACTGCTTATTCTTAGTTGCTTATTTTAAGTGTTTATCTTTAAGAGTTAATTGCTTATTTGTCCTTTATTTACCTAATGCTTTATCTGTTTTTACTTTTCCAAGCTTAATTTAAACTTTAGTAGTGTAAAAATGCAAAATCAAGTTTTAAAGGGGTGTTTGGCACAAGCCATACTAACCCATGTTAGTACTGCTTGATGTCCTTTGGTTTAAAAATCCAACATTGACAAGCTCTTTTATGATGTTTAAATCAGCTTTTAAAAGATTTTAAAGTTTAAAACTCTTTTTCAAAGTTCTTAGAAATCAATGGTTGAATATGTGGAATTTTAATTTGATATATTTGCTTAGATTTTGATTAAGAGCTTGTAAGTGTTGTATTCTTACTTGTTTTATGCTTAAAATGCAGTAGAATAGGTTTAGGTTAAGTGTGCAATTGTCAATTGAGTTTTTGTCAAAATCTGTCTAGTCTTTAAGTTTCATGTTCTAAGTATAAAAGTCCAATTTTAATAGCAAATTTAGATTAGTTAGAGTTAGTTTTAGGATCTAAAACTCATAGCATAAGCTCTTTGGTGTATAAGCTCCATCCGTTTGAGCTTATTTTGTCTTTTTAAAGTCTTTTTCATAGTTTAATTTAGGCCTGCACTTTTGCTTTTGTCTTTACAAAAAATTGAGAAAAAACTCAGCATATACTGAGTGTAACTAGCATTTTCACTTAGCTTTTTCATAGCTTAATTGTGTTTCAAACTGCTTATTCTTTGTTGATTCTTGTAGCTTAATGTATAAGCTTGATTGTCCTTTTAGTCTTTAAGCCATAAGGATAGCTTAAGTAGCTTAAAAATAAGCTAGAAGCCCTTAGGCTGTTTGGTTAAAAGTTGTTAGCCACATTGCTTATTTGATTTATGAGCTTATGGCTATTTGGATTTGCTTAAATTTTGTTTAGGATTGATTATTAGGTTAGGTTTAGAGTTTTTGTAGCTTATTTGACCTTAGGATTAAGCTTTTAGAAGCTTATTTGCAAATTTGAGTTTAATGCCTTTAAGCTTTTAAGAGCAAACTGTCTTTTTGCCTTTTCATGCTTTTTAGCTTATTTGTTTTAGCTTATTTATAGGTTTAAGTGCTTATTAGGTATAGGTGTTAAGCTGTTTTAGCTTATTTTGATTTTCCTTTAGCTTATTAAACCCAAAAAGCCAAAACAGTTTAGGCTTAAAGCCTTTTAGCTTTTAAGTAATCTGTCACCCTTTTGTTAGCTTATTTCTGTGCTTATTTGTGGTTTTTATAAAAAGTCATTTTTCAAAAGTTGCTTATTTTCTAGTTTGAAAGCTTTTCTAAAAAGTAAATTTCAAAAAAATAAAAAAAACTAGGGAAATTAGGAAGTCAAGGGTGAGCAAGGCTCGAACCCATGACCTCCACAACCTCAACCCAGTCTTTACACACACACCACACAACCAACTGCCCTGGGGTATTTTTCGAGTATAACCTTGCAACATTTAATATTTTTCACCTTTTTAGCCTTTTAGCTTTCATCCCCTTTTTAGCTTATTTCTAGCTTATCCCAAAAAGCTGTTGGTCCCGTTTTATTTTTCATAGGATTAGAATTCTTCAAAGTACTTTTCATAATTTTTTCATAATTTTATAAATTAGTTTACTATTTTTAATCTTTTATTTAGACTAAATATGTTTTTAATTCATAATAAATAAAATAAAAGTCAAGAAAATATAATTCTTTTTTTAAAAAATTTCTTTTATCATTTAGGACCTTTAAAAATTAAAATTGCTTTTGTAGGGTTTAAATTTGATAGTTTAGGTTTTTAAAGCTCGGGTTTTGATCCCGTTATTGTTCTTCGTGTTTTTGTTTTAATTGCTTTCGTTATTAGCTTGCTTGTACCTCCACAGTGCCGTGCTATATGTGTGAGCGTAGTTTTTTGTTTATAAAATAGGAGTCGTTTTTTTATTGTGACGAGGTATCTAGTGTAATTTAGTTTAGAAGTAGCGTAGCTTTAATTTTCTGCTTATTTACCAGCTTATTTAAATTTTTGTACTTTTATTTTCAAAGCTTTGTACTCTTTTAAAGTTTAATGAAATTTCAGTTTTTTAGTTAAATCATGTTTTTATGTTAATGCCTTTTATGTTATAAAAATGTTTTATAAGCTCTCTTAAGCTATTTTACTTGTTACTTAAGCTGTTTCACTTAAGTTATAGAAACTTTGTCATAGTTTATATAGCTTAAGTCTTTTTCACTCAAAAATCACTCAAAAGCTCTTTTGGGAAGATAAGCCAGAAAGGGAAGGGCTTATTGCTTTTACTAGCTTATCTTGACAAGCTAAGCTTATAGACAAACCTTTAAGGCTTTTTTGCCTTGTTAGAGGCAAAGGGCTTTGTAAGTCTCTCCTTTTTATTTTTCAGCTTAAAACTGCTTATTGCTTAATTACTGCTTATTGTTGCTTTTTACTGCTTATTGTTGCTTATTATTGTTGTTTATTGCTTATTTATGCTTGTTTATTGCTTATATGTCATTTACTTATGTTTTTATATAAAACTGTCTTAAATAGCTTTAAACTGCTTATTCCTTTTTGCTTACTTTAAGTGCTTATATTTGAGTTTTAATTGCTTATTTGTCCTTAGTTTATCTTATATTAAACCTGTTTTGAGTTTTCATAAGTTTTCTAAACCTGTTTAAGCTTAAAAATGGAATTTGAAGATTTAAAGGGGTGTTTGGCACAAGCAGTACTAACCCATGTTAGTACTGCTTGAGTCCACTTTGGTTTAAAAGCCAACTTTGACAAGCTCTTTTAAGTTCTTTAAATTAGTTTTCAAAAGTTGTTAAGGTTTAAAACTCTTTTTCAAAGAATTTAGAAGTCATGTGTTGAATCTGTGGTGCCCTTGCTTGATATTTAAGCCCTTTTGCTTAGATCTTGATTAATGGCTTGTAAGTGTTGTTCTCATGCTTGTTTTAGGATCATTATGCAGTAGAAAAGAGCAAGTTAAGTGTGCAATGGACTTGTGAAAATTAAGAGTCAAACTGTCATAGTGTTAACTTCAGTTTTAAAAGGCTTAAAGTCAGTTTTTGATCTTCAAATTTAGGTTAGCAAATTGATGTTTTAGGGTCTGTAATTGACATCACAAGCTTATTTGCCTACAAGCTTGATCTGTTTGTGCTTATTTTGTTTTTAAAATCCTTTTCCTAGCTTAAATCAAGGCTGCAAAAAGCCCTTTTGTTTTTATAAAAACTTAAAAAAAACTCAGCATATACTGAGTTAATCAGCCATTTTCAATAGCCTTTTTCTAGCTTATTAGCTTTTCAAAATGATTAATTTTTGCTTTTTCTTATAGCTTGTAGTATTAACTCTATCTGTTTTTAGCCTTTAGACCTTAGATGTTAGCTTAACTAGCTTAAATTTTAGCTTGAATAGTGCCTTGTAGACTGTTTTTGTAGCTTCTTAGCAATATTGCTTAATTGCTTATTTGAGTATTCTAGCTGTTAGTTTTGCTCAACTTTTGTTTAGATTTGCTTATTAGGTTATGTTAGAGTTCTTGTAGCTTATTTGACCTTAGGATTAAGCTTTTAGAAGCTTATTTGCAAATTTTGAGTTTAGGCTAATGCTTTTAAGTTTTTAAGGAAAGTTTGTCTTAAAGTTTTAAAATACTTTCCAGCTTATTTAATTTGCTTATTTTTAGTTATAAGTGCTTATTAGGTGTAGGTGTATATCTGTTTTAGCTTATTTTGTTGTTTCCTTAGCTTATTTAGTTTTTAAAAGCTAAACAGTTAGCATAATCTCATTTAGTTAAAAAAGGCCAAACTGTCAGCGTATTTTGCTTATTTCTAGCTTAATTTTTGAGTTTTATAAAAAATGCTTTTATTAAAGTTGTTTATTTTCATAATATTAAGCTTTTCCAAAAAGTAAATTTCAAAAATAAAAACACTAAGGAAATTGAGAAGTCAAGGGTGAGCAAGGCTCGAACCCAAGACCTCCACAACCTCAACCTAGTTTTAACACACACTCCACTCACCAACTTCCCTGGGGTCTTTTCATTCTTACTTTGCATCATTTAATATTTAACCCATTTTTACTCTTTTAAGCCTTCAGCCCATTTTAGCTTATTTCCAACTTATTTCTATAAGCTGTTTTCTTCATTTTATTTTTCTTAGATTAAGCATTGTCCAAAGTACTTTTCATAATTTTTTCATAATTGTCCAATTTAGTTTAGTATTTTTAATTAATTTTTTAGATTAAATTAGTTTTTAATTCATAATAAATAATTTAAAAGTAAAAAAAATATAATTATTTTTTCTAAAATTTTCTTTTATCATTTAGGACATTTAAAAATTAAATTTGCATTTTTAGGGTTAAAATTTTAGAATTTGGTTTTTTAAAGCACGGTTTTGAATCCCTTTATCGTTTTTAGTTTAAATCTTTAATTGCTTTCGTTTTTTGTTTGCCTTTACTTGTTTTTGCTTTTATATTTGTAGAAATAGGAAACCAAATCAAAATCTTAAAATATTCGATCACGCGATCACGAACTTAGCCTCGATTTTCAATTCGCACCTCGTCAGGAAACGACCCGGGAAAGTTTTTTTTTTGGATTTTACTTTGGTCAAAAGTAATAATCTTTTCTTAAAAGCCTCTTGGAATTCTTATTAATTGATATTTTGATGATTCTTATTATATATATTTATATATATTATATATATATAGTAAAGGTTTATTTTTACAAATCAATTTTTGGCGCCGCTGCCGGAGAGGTGTGTGCGATTATCAAGTTTATGTTTGAAGATTAGTGTTTGAAGACCCTTCCCCGTGAAATTATCGCTTTCATTTGTGAATATTTTTAAGTAATCAAAAATACCAAAAAAATTAAAAAACAACAAAATCAACCGTTGTGTCACTTGTGATTTCGGCTCACCTTTAGATTACAAACTATAAAAGAGGTATAAGGAGGGTCGATCCTACGAAAATGCTTCGCGCTTACCCGCTCCTTCGCTTCTTTGTGCGTTTTCTAAAGAGCTACCGCGCACCTTTGACTTTCGGTCCCAAAAATATTCTTCTTTATCTAAAATTGTTTAATTCTAATGTCGTCATACCTCTATTGTGAGTGTGTTACTTGTGGAAGAACGTTTGATATCACATTTTGTCAACAATGTTATTGTTATCGGTGTGGAAATACTCTTAGAAATTGATTTTGTTCAGAATGCAATTCATACGTTAATTCAAATTCTTTCAATAATTCTCCAAAATTTTCTTACCCACCTCCACAACCCTCGACATACTCTTGTGAGTTATGTGGAAACGATCATCACTACGGTTCTGATTGTCTATCATAATTCCCGCTTATCTATGAGCCGGAACCGTGCTACAATCAAAGCTATGGTGTTAATTATTACCCGTAAAATTCACAAAGTTACCCACAACAATATCTTTATTGTGAAAACTGTGGGGGTCCTCATGAGACTTTTCAGTGTCAACCGTTGAACAAAAATTATTATGATCCTAATCTTTGCTATAATTTTAATTCTCTCAGTTTTGACCAATATCAACCCCCGCAGTTTCCCATCCTTCATCAACCTCCTCAAGAAACAAGTGTGGAAATTTTGCAAGCTAGAGAAAACCTAATGAAATCTATACAAACCTTTTTAAAGAAGTTTGATCGTATATCTTTTAAAGAAACGCCAAAGGTTTTATTGCTAGCTTGGGAGAAATTTTTTGAAATTAAGCATGCTTGTAGAGAAAAGCAACATCAACAAGAGGATTTACAAGAATTGTTTCATAAACTTCTTAAAGATTTGCAAATAATAAGTGAGGAGCTGGCTGATTATATTAATATTCTAAACTAGAATTGTCCTGCCTTCTACGAAGATGATGACGAGGAGTATACTATTACAATCACACCCGTCTTACCAACTGAGGAGCCCGATAACTCTCTAAGTATGGGGGACGAGCATCTTAGCACTATTCTGAAAACGGTATCGGACGAATTAATAAAGTCTAGTGTTGAGAACCTTGTCCCAATCCCAAGTGAATCCGAGGATTTTTCCGATATCGAAAGTGAGTGTGATGTGCTTGTTTGTGATGATTTTATGACTTCTTCTAATCCTCTCTTTGATTCTGACGACGATTTTTCCTCTAGTGACGACGAGTCATTTTCTGAGGAGGACGTTCCGAAGGAAATTTATCCGAACCCTTTTTTTGATGAAGAAATCATTTCTACTAAGATAGATCTGCATCACCTTAATGTTGAGTCTGATCTTATAGAATCTTTGCTTAATCAAGATACTTTGATTATTTCTTCTCCTAAGATCGATTCTCTTCTCAAGGAGTTCTTCGATGAACTCGCTCATATCGATTTAATTCCACCGGGAATTAATGAAACCGACTTTGATCCTGAGGAAGAAATTCGTCTTGTTGAGAAATTGTTGTATGATAATTCATCCCCTCGACCTCCGAAAGAATTTAATTCTAAAAATTCCGATGCTATAATCGATTTTTTCTCTCCATCTCCTATCCCCGTTGAGGATAGTGACTCTCTTATGGAGGAGATTAATTTATTTCTTACTCCGGATGACTCTATGCCACCAGGCATTGAGAATGATGACTATGACTCTGAAGGGGATGAGATCATTTCAATTTGATGTTCATCATCCCCTCATCCTCCTGTGAACCCTCCCGGATGATGATATATGATACCTGATACGGGAGTTTTTTTACAGAAGTGTGTGGATGATATATCTTAATAATATAGAGCAAGAGAACTTCATGTTCATGAGGCCAAAAGTTTTTTGCCACGCCCCCCACCCTATATTCTAAAGTTTGACACTTTGGCATCCGATATACATCAGAAAATGAGAACAAGATTATCATTCCAAGTAACTCATTCATCAAATAGAGGAGAAAGTCTCCTCACTCCTATTTCATCGGGCTTAAAGCTTCCATGTCATTTCTAATTTTTCTGAAATCCCGAAGAATGATTATGGAGAGGACATACCTACTTTGGCTGTTTCGTTCTATATTCTTCTCTTCTCCATTTCTATCCTCCTGACCAGGCTCAAGTATGGGGTATCGAGTCAAGGCTCAAGACATCATGTTAACAATAATAAGCGCTTACGTGGTGCACTCATTTTAATCCTAATTAAAATAGATAGAAAAGAATAAGTGTGTTGTGAGGTAGGTCGTCGCCTCATCCTTATCGTGCTTTGTGTTTGATATATGTCCATGATTGCCCCAGATTTATGAAGCCTCTCACCAGTGTTTTGTCATTCGTTCATTCGAGCTTCAATCCTTAGCATGATTATAGGAATCCAATATCCAATCTTATCGACTAACGTTTATCTTTGTGCATACTTAATAAACGGCTTTAGATTTATGTAAAGACCCTTCTTAAAAGATTAAAGACAATGTTCAATTCTAGTATGGGAGGATCTTTCAATTTGATTATGCCTGCAGCCGTTGTTTTCACGTATTCCCGTTTTTACCACCAAAATACAAAAAAATGAAAAAAATTTCAAAAATAAAACAAGTGTTTTATCACAATGTTGACTTTCCTGTTGGGTAAAATAAGAAAAAAAATTTACTCGATCGAGCATGTTGAGCTCTAGCTTGGCCCTTAACTTTTAGACTAAGCATTCGCTGATCTTTTTATTAAAGATTTTAAATTTGCGAAGAACGAGAAATGATAGAGTTAATTATGAGTTAGATGCTAAACAAGGATTAGTTGGAAATCTTAAGAGCTCATAAGTGTAGTTTGTGGCTTTTCTCTTCCCATAAGCTTCTAACCGGACTAATAATACGTGGTCTTTTCGAAAATTAAACTTAAATCAACAATTTTTGAAGTATAGTCGATAACAATAATTTATTCTTAGTTCAAATTTATACTTAAATTTTCTAAAAAGAAATTTTCTCTATATCATGGTAATATAAAGTGTTAAAAAATGAATGAAAAATGAGGTAATAATAATAATAATAACTGTGGGCTAATAAAAGTTTACTGCATCTTGCCGGCTCACAACCGATGTTGCAGTCTTCTAAATAAGGCACATAGTAATTATCCGAGACTGATAAAAGTTTGTTGCATCTTGCCGCCACAACCGAAGTTATCAGCCTTCAAAAGGTCGATGATTACCTTAGTTTAAAGGATGTATAATTATATTAAGTGTATTTATATTTGAATAATTAATTATATGGAAATCCTTTTCTTAAAATTAACTTATGCTTTTGAACTAAGACTATTTCGTTTAAAGTTGTGATTTTATGTATAAACGGAAAATCCAAGGTTTTGAAACCAGAAGGTCCACGAGTCTCGATACTAGTCCACATGAGGGGTTGTCAAAATCATGGTCACTTCTTTAGCCCAAGGTTGGGATGGTGCTGAGACGAAAGTCGCTACATGGGATGATCTCGCCTTCAAACTCATTACTTTTGGGTGGAACGTGAAGCATAGAAATTTTGCAAAACGTTGATCCATGGTTGAAATTCGAAATAAGCACATTCACCTAAGATATAATAATTGTCGGGAGCGAAAAGTTTCACAAGGTACAAGTATGAGTAGTGTTAGCATCTTAACTTATATTTAACGGTGATTTCGTTTTTAAGCTTAGTTTGGGACGGGTGAAAAGTCAGGAACGATGAATTTATCCTTTTTGGGCATTTTAGGATTAAAATGCTTCTTATTTCGTGACCCTAAAAGTTATAAAAATAATGAAAGTCCAAACATTCTAGTTAGTTGCTTAAAAAGAAAAGTATAAAAAATGAGAAAAAGAAAAAATACAAAAATATGTGTGGTAATAAGTATAAATAGTTAAAAATGGTCAAAACGGGGCTTTTCAAAACTAATGATTCTTTAATTCCCCTTGATGAACACTTAGCTACTTTTCGAGGTAATTAGTCGAGGGGGATTGAGATTCTTGGTTTTCTAAAGTGTTTACTTATGGCATTGCGTGAGGACACGGCAATAGTTTAGTATGGGGGATTTTGGTATGTGCTTAATTACACATACCTTTTACTTAATTAAACGTGCTAAAATGACCTATAATGACAAAAAACAGACATAAAATGCCAAATATATGCTTGTTTTGCTTTATATACTGTGTAGATATCGGATATTCACTAAAGGACAAAAACGAAGCCAAAACGACAAAACCAAGCACGAGAATAGAAAGAGCGTGAAAAGTCAAAGTCAAAGCCAAAGCCAAAACCGAAGAAATACTTAATGGGCCAACCCGCACCTATCTAATGGGCCGGGACAGCCCATTAAGCATTTATATCAACCCATTAAGCCCTTACATCAAGTCTTATAAGACTTAAAAAGCCCTAATACCAAACCGGCCCAATCCTAAGCCCAAACCCACTTAACTCACACTACTACAAAAAAGGCTAAAAACACCCCCCTAAAAAGATCGGTTATGTAAAACCCTATCTCTATGACAAAAAAAAATAGTGGGAAGGGAATAAATAGAATTAAGTTTTCTTGAAAAAACCAGTTTTCATAATAGAAATTGTATAAAAATTGGTTTTGGGGGTGCAAACCACTCTTTTTACACAATTAAAGACACTGGTGTGTATGTAACAACATGTCTCTATGTGTTTATGTTATGGACACTATTTTTTATAAAACAACTAGTTTTTTTACACAATTAAAGACATTTGTGTGTAGGTAATAACATGTCTCTATTTGTTTATGTTACAGACACCATTTTATATAAAACAACATGTCTTGTTTTATGTTAATAATTTGATGTGCTAAAATATTCTTAACTTTAAAAAAATAATTAAAAGCAAACTTGACATATGATTAAAATCATAAGGACTAAACAGTATATACTAATTCAAAATTAGTAGAGTGTTGGATTCTTATACTTATACATTTGATAGAATGACGGCTAATACATATATAGAGATAGTCTACGTACGAGTCTCTTCGAGCTATGGATTATAAGTGATCGGTGTATTTTACATACACCTTATAGAATGTTAATTACGCGTAGTTGCATTGTTTTTCGTTGTTATACATGTACTTTGAGTGTGTTTTGTGATTATGTAGGTTATGCATTAAATGAAGCTAAAATAGAGACTTTGTGAGCAAATGGTGAAACGACACGGATCAGTATCAATTGTGGTTGTTACAATTCATTTGTCTATTGTTTATGGTCAATAACCTTATATTTTTCTACCATTTTTTTTAAATAATGAGAAAAACCATAACTGCATAATTAGCACAAGCTGGTTTTATACTCGTTCGAAACAATGCTAAGTCACCCAATTTAAGATTACATATTGTTATTTCTATTAATAGATATAATACAGTTATTGTTATTTCTTCGTCCGAGCTCCGTTTTAGGCGATTCAAAAGGCCACGGAAAGAGAAAAAAAGATGCCTTTATTTTCATGTGAAAAAACGCACGAAATTCTAAAGCTAGCTAGTGGTTATGTCTGTTGGAACAGCCAACTCGTGGCTAAGTGGGTTTTTAGTCTAATTTGATCTACACTTGGGCCAAGTTGGCATTCTTAAAAGAAGTTGATGAGGTTTTTGAGGGCTTTGGGCTGGTCTATGAGTGGAGCAAGCAGAAAGAAACAAAAAAGAAGAAAAGCCATCTTGGGCCTTGTGGTTTTGGGACGTGGAGACAAATCAAAGTTAATAAATTGGGGACAAGCTCATTCTAGGGATTTAATCCCGACCACCAGCCGACGCAAAGACGACATATTTTTTAAAAAGAATTCGTCCCTAGGTTGGAGCAGACGGCAACAAAAGAAGAAAAAGAACGACATGTCAAATCCTTAGCCACCATGACAACAAACTCTTCTATCATCTCCATCACCATGTGCGGCTAAACATCTTGTAATTTCTCCCGGTAAAAGATATATGGTTTGATCATGTTTATAGATTTTACTTTGATTGTCAAACATTAATTTATATGATTTTAATGCATATTTTTGGTTTGATTATAATGTTTTAATATAATTATGGATCATCTTAAGACACGTTATTGCGAGTCATCAATTCGTGCCGAGCCCAATTAGTATAGGGGTTAAGACGATTTGTGTGGTAGACATAACTTGTACCTAAAATTGTTCACTTGAGTAATTATAAAATTATTTGATGGGATTATTGTAAGACATATTATTGCTTGTCAACGATTCGTGCCGAGTCTAATTAGTTTAAGGGATTAAGACGATTCGTGTGGTAAACATAATTTGTGCCCAAAATTATTCTTTTTAAGTAATTCAAACTATGTCTATGTGGTTTGGAATCAAACAATAGTAATAATCCGTGACTTAGTCATATCCATATATCCAGATGTTTTCAACGATAAAACTGCATATACATTACTGATGTTTTCATTTTATTAAATTACTTGTAGGTACCGTGGAGTAATGAGCGTCCGTTAGAGAACAAAGAATTGAACGCGATCATTGGCGCATGGTTTACATTGTGGCGAGATTAGACCTAGATAATTAAGTTGAATTATAGTGTTTTTCTTTTTAGTTATTTGTTGAATTATAGTGATTTAATTTGATTTGAATTTTGTATTTGCTTTATGTGCTGAAATGAAAGTTGTCTTTATTTACTTTAATTTGTTGATTTTGACATTTTTGGTTCATCTAACTCAGTTTATATATATTTGCTGTATTTATATTTCTTTATTTTGGTGGGTTAAATTTGTAAATTTTAAAATTTATTAAAGAATTTCAAAATCATTTTTTTTAAAATGATTAAAAAAGACCGGTTTTGAGATAAAAACATATCTTTTAAATCTATATAAAGACTGGTTGGATGTTGTTATAAAGACATGTTTCGGGAAAACCAGCATGGAGACCAATTGCTAAGGAGACCATTTCTTAAGGAGAGAACCGGTGTCGATTCTTCTTATAGAGACTGGTTGCATAACCGGTTTTCATATGTTTCGATCATGGAGATACCCCCCTCGAAGAGTGGTTCCAAAACCACTCTTTATGGGCTATTTTGACCAGTTTCTATGGCTTTTTTTGTAGTAGTGTCAGTTAGCCCACTACACCCTTTAACCTTTTGCATCGTTAGTCCTTAAGGACTAACATTGCTAGTCCTTAAGGACTAACAGGTTTAGTCCCTACGTCCATTTACCCTTTGCACCCTACATCCTTTACCCCTAACCCCCGTTACAAAATGAACTAACAGTACCATACAACCAATTCCCGCCAATCCCACCTATCACTATTCATCATCCCTGTCACTCTCACCTCGACCTTTGCACCCCAAAACAAACCCATTACTTTCCCACCTTGCCCCACACCATAAACTGCCAATTCCACCTTGGCAACCCTCTCATTTCTTATTGGTTGATGAACAAGGACCAAAATTAAGGGCTGTTATTCAATCACCTTAGAAGCCAAAATTGAATTGCAAGGCTGGGATGAAGACTTTTTTTTTCCCTCCTCACAACACAGACAAACACTCAGTCCAAGGAACCGTGCACCTTAGTTTTTTTTATAAATAGGAGTCGTTTTTTTATTGTGACGAGGTATCTAGTGTAATTTAGTTTAGAAGTAGCGTAGCTTTAATTTTCAGCTTATTTACCAGCTTATTAAAATTTTTGTACTTTTATTTTCAAAGCTTTGTACTCTTTTAAAGTTTAATGAAATTTCAGTTTTTTAGTTAAATCATGTTTTTATGTTAATGCCTTTTATGTTATAAAAATGTTTTATAAGCTCTCTTAAGCTATTTTACTTGTTACTTAAGCTGTTTCACTTAAGTTAAGAAACTTTGGTACATAGTTTATATAGCTTAAGTCTTTTTCACTCAAAAATCACTTAAAAGCTCTTTTGGGATAAGCCAGAAAGGGAAGGGCTTATTGCTTTTACTAGCTTGTCTTTGACAAGCTAGAGCTTGTAGACAAAGCTCATAAGAGTTTATTTGCCCTTGTTTAGAGCATAGGGCTTTGTAAGTCTCTCCTTTTCATTTTCAGGCTTAAAAAACTAGCTTAATGCTTAATTCCTGCTTACTTAGTTTGAGCTTTTTTACTGTCGATATTGTTGCTGTATTATTGTTGATTATTGCTTATTTATGCTGTTATATTGCTTATATGTCCATATTAACTTATGTTTTTTATATAAAACAGGTCTTAAATAGCTTTTAGAGACTCCTTATATAACTTTTCTTTACTTTAAGTGCTTATATTTGAGTTTTTTTAGATTGCATATTTTGTCCTTAGTTTGATCTTAAATTAAACCTTTTTGAGTTTTCATAAGTTTTTAAAACATAAACCCTGTTAAAAGCTAAAAATGGAATTTGAATATTTAAAAAAGGGGTGGTTTGGCACAGAGCGATTTAAAGGGGTGTTTGGCACAAGCAGTACTAACCCAAGTTAGTACTGCTTGAGTCCACTTTGGTTTAAAAGCCAACTTTGACAAGCTCTTTTAAGTTCTTTAAATTAGTTTTCAAAAGTTGTTAAGGTTTAAAACTCTTTTTCAAAGAATTTAGAAGTCATGTGTTGAATCTGTAGTGCCCTTGCTTGATATTTAAGCCCTTTTGCTTAGATCTTGATTAATGGCTTGTAAGTGTTGTTCTCATGCTTGTTTTAGGATCATTATGCAGTAGAAAAGAGCAAGTTAAGTGTGCAATGGACTTGTGAAAATTAAGAGTCAAACTGTCATAGTGTTAACTTCAGTTTTAAAAGGCTTAAAGTCAGTTTTTGATCTTCAAATTTAGGTTAGCAAATTGATGTTTTAGGGTCTGTAATTGACATCACAAGCTTATTTTCCTACAAGCTTGATCTGTTTGTGCTTATTTTGTTTTTAAAATCCTTTTCCTAGCTTAAATCAAGGCTGCAAAAAGCCCTTTTGTTTTTATAAAAACTTAAAAAAAACTCAGCATATACTGAGTTAATCAGCCATTTTCAATAGCCTTTTCTAGCTTATTAACTTTTCAAAATGATTAATTTTTGCTTTTTCTTATAGCTTGTAGTATTAACTCTATCTGTTTTTAGCTTTTAGACCTTAGATGTTAGCTTAACTAGCTTAAATTTTAGCTTGAATAGTGCCGTGTAGACTGTTTTAGTAGCTTCTTAGCAATATTGCTTAATTGCTTATTTGAGTATTCTAGCTGTTAGTTTTGCTCAACTTTTGTTTAGATTTGCTTATTAGGTTATGTTAGAGTTCTTGTAGCTTATTTGACCTTAGGATTAAGCTTTTAGAAGCTTATTTGCAAATTTTGAGTTTAGGCTAATGCTTTTAAGTTTTTAAGGAAAGTTTGTCTTAAAGTTTTAAAATACTTTCCAGCTTATTTAATTTGCTTATTTTTAATTAGAAGTGCTTATTAGGTGTAGGTGTATATCTGTTTTAGCTTATTTTGTTGTTTCCTTAGCTTATTTAGTTTTAAAAGCTAAACAGTTAGCATAATCTCATTTAGTTAAAAAAGGCCAAACTGTCAGCTTATTTTGCTTATTTCTAGCTTAATTTTTGAGTTTTATAAAAAGTGCTTTTATTAAAGTTGTTTATTTTCATAATATTAAGCTTTTCCAAAAAGTAAATTTTAAAAATAAAAAAACTAAGGAAATTGGGAAGTCAAGGCTGAGCAAGGATCGAACCCAAGACCTCCACAACCTCAACCCAGTTTTAACACACACTCCAATCACCAACTGCCCTGGGGTCTTTTTCATTCTTACTTTGCATCATTTAATATTTAACCTATTTTTACTTTTTTAAGCCTTCAGTCCATTTTAGCTTATTTCCAGCTTATTTCTATAAGCTGTTTTCTTCATTTTATTTTTTCTAGATTAAGCATTGTCCAAAGTACTTTTCCTATTTTTTTTTTCAGAATTGTCCAATTTAGTTTAGTATTTTTAATTAATTTTTTAGATTAAATCAGTTTTTAATTCATAATAAATAATTTAAAAGTCAAAAAAATATAATACTTTTTTCTAAAATTTTCTTTTATCATTTAGGACATTTAAAAATTAAATTTGCATTTGTAGGGTTAAAATTTTAGAATTTGATTTTTTAAAGCACGATTTTGAATCCCTTTATCGTTTTTAGTTTAAATCTTTAATTGCTTTCGTTATAGGTTTGCCTTTACTTATTTTTGCTTTTATATTTGTAGAAATAGGAAACCAAATCAAAATCTTAAAATGTTCAATCACGCGATCACGAACTTAGCCTCGATTTTCAATTCGCACCTCGTCGGGAAACGACCCGGGAAAGTTTTTTTTTGGATTTTACTTTGGTCAAAAGTAATAATCTTTTCTTAAAAGCCTCTTGGAATTCTTATTAATTGATATTTTGATAATTCTTATTATATATATTATATATATAGTAAAGGATTATTTTTACAAATAAGTGAAGAATACTAGTAATCTTTGATATTATGCAAGAACTAGATAGAGAAGTGGGTTGGAAAGTTTCTAGAGAGAGAAAGATGATAATATTGAATATGTGTGTGAAATGTGAA
>BQNB010049258.1:0-42128 GCA_026074375.1 Tanacetum coccineum
TGTTTTGCATTTGTATTGTGCAGGAAACGGATATCACACAAAGGACAAAAAGAAAGCCAAAAACAAACAAAACCGAGCATGGAATGGAAAAGACAAAGTCAAATCAAAGCCAAAGTCAAAAAGTCAACCTCGTCAAAGTCAAAAGTCGACCAAATGAAGAAAATACAACTTGAGGGACTAAAATTGCCAAACCTCAAGTTGTATTACAAGAACAAAAAGACAAAGGCCGAAATTTGCAATAAAGATATATGAGACGATGGGCCAAAACTGCCAACTTGCCCAAAACCATTTTTTCTCGCCTAACAAAACCCCAGATACAACTCACGGGTGTCTTCCCACCCTTTTACCCTGCAACCTCTACAACCCCTTGGGTAAGACATCTCCCCCTCCTCCACTATCTTCCCCCAGCTTTATAATTGCCATGTTGGCAATCCTTCACCATTTTCAAGTAATTTCAATGGCTAGATTGACTCAAAAATAAGCACAAGAAGACTGAATGGCTGAGATTACTCTTATCAAGTCCCTCACACAACAAAAACACCCTAGAAAGCTCTCACAATGGAAACACAAGCTGCAAGTCCAAGAAGAGAAGACTTCGGCTATAAATAGAGCCATTTTGTAAAGAGAAAGGATGTTAGATTATCGTAGATTATCTTAGCTTAATTTTTAATATCACTTAGCTTATTTTTAGTTTTTAAAGTCATTTTACAGCTTTTACTTTCAGCTTTGTAACACTTTCAAGTTTTAATGCAAATTTGAGTTTTTAAGTCAATTTACAATCCCAATCGTTAAGCTTCTTAATTGTGTTGTTTTGTGTTCAAAAAGCTCTCAATACGTTTTATTTATAAGCTGCTGTAATTAAGTAAACTAAAGAGGCTAAGTAGTTAAGAGAAAATCACAAAATCACTCTCAAATACACCACAGCTTATTTTATGGATGATAAGCCAGTTCTGGATGGGCTTATGGACTCTCACTAGCTTGTTTTATACAAGCTAGAGCTTGTAGACTCTTTGTCAACCCTGTTTTGAGCAAGGGAGTTGTAAGTTTTTATCTACTTTGCTTATTTACTGTAAAACTGCTTATAGTGCTAATTAGTTACTTATATTTGCTTATTTATGCTTTATCATGATGTCTAGTGCTTATCTTGCTTAGTTGTTAGCTTAAAAGTGACTTATGCACATTTCATAGTTAGTACTGTTAGTTTAGTTAATACTGTTAGATTGATTCAGCTTATTTAAGGCTATTATTCTTGATTGAATCTGCTTTCAATGTGCCTTATTTTGTAATTGATAATCTGTTTTTAATCAATTTAGGACCAAATCAGCTTAATTAAAAGAAAAATGACTTTTGAAAAACCTTAAGGACGTTTGGAGACAGCAAGTACCTAACCCGATAGTTAGTACTGCTAGTTCTATTTTTGGGATTTTTTAAGCTAGCAGCTACTAAACTATAAAGCTAGCGAGTACTAACTCCAAGTTAGTTTAAAGATGTTAGTTAAAAAACTTTAGTACAGTTTAGATGCATTTTAGATTATCTAGCTATAGTTATTCTGCTTATTTCAAGAGTTGTTTTAGCTTTTAGAGTAGATTAAGCCATTTTCGTTTACTGTCCTTTAGGTTTGATAGATTATTTTAAGCTTTTCGCCCATTACAAGTTATTTCAATAGTTTATCAGTTTTAGTTTTGAGCTGATTTGCCATTTTAGTTTCTTCTAGTTTCTTACTCTTATGCCTGAGTACTTGTTAGGGTTAGTTAAATATCTGTTTTAGCTTATTTGCTTATTTGCTTATTTCTTGTTTCATTGTGTTTTGTCAAAGCTAGCAGTACTAACTCCAAGTTAGTACTGTTAGTTAAAACTGTTAGTACTGTTGTTAGTACTGCTGAGTTTCTTCTGCTTATCTTAGATTAATCACTTGCTGAAGTTGCTCATTTAGGGTTAGTCTAGCTTATTTGGTTTGTCTTAAGCTTATTTGAGTTTATTTGTGTCTTAGTGTAAAAGTTTTAAGTGTTTTTACCATTCCTAGCCTTTATGCATGTTGTAGCTCATTTTCCTTGCTTATCTATTCGTGCATTTGCTCATTAGGTTTAGTGCCCAATCATATCCTTGTCATATTCAAACATCGATTATCAATTCGTCTTTCGATTTTCCATTTAAGCCTCGTTGGGACATAACGACCCGGAAACACTCTATACTACTTCCGGATTTATTGATCTCGCGGATTTTAACCCTTGTTGTATATTTATATTTATCTATATTTATTTATATGTAATAATGAGTGAGAGCCCGCGAGTCAGATATACTCAAATATGTTTTGAAATGTTTTAAATTGAAGTGTGCGAAATGTGGTTTGTTTTTGGGACAAGTTACGTGCTTATGACTGCTATGTGAATATTATGTGATGCATGATTTTTTGGATCAGATAGGTACGCCTACCCAGTGTTTGTGAGATTATTGGATCAGATGGGTACGCCTACCCAGTATTTGTGTGATTATTAGATCGGATGGGTACGCCTACTCAGTATTTATGTGATTATTAGAGCGGATAGGTAAGCCTACCCAGGTTTGTATGTGGTCCTGCCCTAATTTTAGTGCTCCAGCTGGTAGGCCCTTTAGGTGCGTAAGTGACATATGGTTATTGATTAGCAGTGATGCTAAAGTTGTTTGCATATATTCACTATCATATATCACTATTGTCCACTATTTTGAGATATTGGCACATATTTTGGGTTTAAGGTCAAACCTACGAGCTCACCAACATTATTGTTGACGTTTTCGAGTATCATTTTCAGGTGAAGTAAAAGAGGAATAGTTGGTGATTTATGTGGTAGCAGACTTAGAAGTATCCCGAGTGGATTTTCATGAGAAGTCTTGCTTGTTTATTTTATTTGGCTTTAGTATTTGGAAGTTTTGGTTTAAGTTTGGATTTTGGACCCCTGTGAGGGCTTTTGGATAATTGTAAGAGATTGTGGTTTTAGCTGTGATTTGGGACATCACTTGAGGTTGTTCGAGGTTGATGGTCTTCATAACACTTAAAGTTTTGCAATGTAGTTTTCTCTATTTTGTATCCTGTGTTATGATTGATCATTATGTTGCATTCCTGAGTTTCCGCCATTGTCAAGGTGTGACAGTTTGTTTGTATTGACAATATGGCAGTGTCAAGTTCATAGCTAGTGTATATATAGAACTCCATCTATTAATAAAGAATCGTGCATAACTATCAAAGATAACATTAAATGGAAGCGACATCTCAAAGGCAACAAGCTATCAAAGATAATACACAGTGATTCTTTAGTAAATGAAGATGGTTCACACTTGAAAAGTAATATATTATTTCAAGTCAAGCCAAAAATAAAGTAAGATGTCTATGAGGTAAACATCTCATAACTCCTACTGAATTTGGCAACATTGCAAGTTTGTCATTTTCATTCATAAAATGCATTACTCTCACTCGATCTGACAACACTGTGAGTGTTCCTTTACTAGTGAAAGTAATTTGCATTTTATTTCTTTCCATTTATTTGAATATCTACACATTATTGCTAATGTGAGTCACATGGATTGTAAGTGTGTTCAAGTTCTAACCATCTTAGCTACTTATTAACTTGAAAAATTGGCATGTAATTCCTCCTTTATCCACTCACTTTACCTCAAGGGTGTGTAGCGTCTCTTACTGTTTTAAGGAAACAACTATAGACACGAGTTCTCTGGTTATTGCCTTTTACAGTATTGCGGTGATATTTCCGTCTTCCAATAGTAATATTTTCGTCTTCTAATCAGACCTCATAAATATAAACAAGATATTTCATTTGGTGGCTATAGACACAAGATCTTTAGTTATATAAGTTTTTTATTATGATTCAAAGATTTCAAAACCGAATAAGGATATTGAAGCAATCTTGAACGAATAAGAACTCCAATTAACTTAACATGTAAGTTTGGTACGAGTTCGATTAGAATCTAGGATAATTCTATCATTCATATGATAACTTTTTATACAAGTAAAAAGTATAGGAAATAGTCATATTTTCCAAAGGAAAATAGACACAGTTTCTCTTCTAAGAGCAAACTTATTTACGGTCTACGTTGCATTAATACAATAAAAGAACTTGCAAAGTTTATTTTCAGTATATTCGATAATTCATCCCTTAAAAATTAACTACCCATGTTTATATGTAAATAAATAATTAATTTTAACAAGGGTCTAAGATCCAACTTGACGTTCTACCATTAATGCAATTGATCTACTAGAAATGGTATAACTCAAAAGGTAATCATCGTGTGATAATTGCCAACATGTGCAACTCTTAGCCATTATGGGGCACAAGGCAATATAATCCAAAATTATAATGTCAAGTAGCATGTTTAACCCCATCGTATGCTACGGGTCGAAGGTCTGACCAACCATACTCGATATAAGTCGTCCAATACAAAATCAGTAATTATACAGTCTCAGGTCTGACCATATGATTGTTGTATTACCTTGTTTTACAAATTCACCTAAGATTATCTTAGAATAAAAATACAAACTCAAGTGATTTCATACTTGGATGGAAAATGACTTAATTTTTAGGGTAAAATTTTGTTAAAAACAAGGTTACCAAAAATGTGTATAAGGAAGCATGCATACAACCTTATAAGACTAGTAATTTTAAAACATTTCCATATTTGTTTTAAAAACTTTCTATAAATAGAAATCTCATAATTTTATAAACCACATGCCATTTATAAAATTAGGGTTACCAGTTTTACAACATTTCTATGTATAAGCGATCTTACTATGGATAAAGTTAATCCCCCACAGGAAATAATCAAACCCTAGTAACGATTACGACATACTTTAAATATTGTTAAAACATTTATGTAAAATTTGTTTATTCTTGCGTTGTTTCGTCGCAGGTTCCCTTGCGGAGACCACTAAACCCGTGCGTTATAGAACATTTGCAAGATTTAACAAATTTACATATATACTTCATGATTTAGCAAAGTGTACGTATCAATATTGTTGATCCCTTTTGAACACGTCTTACTTAGCTTGTTAAAGCTTAGTTTGTATGGATAATCCAAGACAACTAATAGTAGAACTAAGATTGAAAAATATCAAAACTATGCGGACTCTAGTTTTTAATACTAAGAAAACAATGAAACATAAACATGATCTTTACTAACTTTCAATATATTGAAAACTATTTGAGTTAAAAAATAGCCATGAGTACTAACTATGATTGCTATGCAAACTATGAAAAACTAATATGAAAACTGATTTCTAGATCTATGCCTTAGGGTTCCTTTTATACACCAAGGAAACCCTAATGGGCTTACAAAACGCGTCAAGTGATCAATGCATATCTATTCCTAATATATCTTATGCATATCACTTTAGCAATACTAACTATATAACTTACATTACTAATAAACTGACAGTACTAACATTTTGTTCTGGCAATACTAACTATAACACTAGCAGTACTAACTAAGCTTGTTAGTACTAACTCTTCCCTTGGCAGTACTAAGTGAGATAAGTTTAATTCCCAACAATCCTCCCCTAAACTTTTAATTGCCATCTAAATCTACAAGTTTCTCTAAATTAAACCTTGAGAGGATTCTTCTAAACACTTTACCTTCTTGGTCTTTCAGCCATCATGAATATCTTCCTAAGAAGTTCTCTAGACATCTCATTATTTTGTTCCACCAAGAGCTTTGTTGCCAACCACTATGTAAGAACACCTCTTGACAAAGGATACTCCTTCTCTACTAGCATGTAGATGTCAATTCCATCCTTTGTAGATACATGATGCACTCCACATGTATCATACAGTCTCCATGTGATATCATGAACATGTTTCTGAGACTTCCATAACTCATCATCAACACCAGGTTTAAACAATCTCTTCAACTCTACCCAGATCTCAATTTCTTTATCTTTTGTAGGATCTGTTAAGTTGAACCTTTCTTGAACCAGACTCCATAGTTTGACTAAATCATCTATGTCAAAAGACTTTAGCATATCTTCAAAAATCTGATATACATCTGTATGATTACCTACCCTAATGATTTTCGAGTACATTCTTGAATCTTCAGTGTAAACCTCCTAGTTAATGATTGGATATTTGGTTTGCAGAGCTTTAACATTCATCCCTTCTTCTGGAACTATAATCATCAATTGCTGTAGTTATTCTTATGATAGTTCATCATCTTCTTTCTCTTTTGATTCTTCAGCTGCTTTTGAATTTTCACTAGTCTTTTGCCTCTTAGAACTCCCTTGATCAAGTTCTTCTTCTGCATCCCTCTTTGAACTTCTAGCTTGTAACTCAGGAACTTCTCTTCTAATTTCAGTCTCCATAGGTACAAAAGCGCCTACTCTCCTCATTGCTAGCTCTTCATCAGCTTCAATTGTAGCTTTTATGTCTTCCCATTCTTTAATATTCAAAGAGCTAGCTTCTTCATGCACCCTGGTAATTCTCTTCCTTTCTTCTTCATCAAGTTGTTCTTGCAATCTTACAGCTGCTTCATAACCATCTCTTTCTTGTCTTTGCTGCAACTTTGTCTTAGTTTTCTCTGGCTTAGATTCATCCATTTTATCCTTACCTTTATATTTGGCTGCACTCCTCCTAATATACACTAGTGTCTCAGCAGTACTAATGTCTTCAGCAGTAGAAACTCTTGGAGGACTGGCAGTACTAATAGAAGCACCAGCAGTAGTAACTGCTACACCAATAGTAGTAACTGCTGCACCAGCAGTACTAACATCTTCAGCAGTATAAACTTTAATTTCAAACTCCATTTCTTGTCCATGTAGCCCTTGAATCTCTGCATCATGTTGTACCAATGTAATATCAGGATCTTGATCAATTTTATCTATCTTCCTCCCCTATTTGGAAGAATCTTCTGAATCCTCTTCATCATCTGAAACAATAATTTTGGCTCTTCTTCTAGCTTGGCTTGTCTTGACAGTATGCTCTAGCTTCTTCACCTTTTTGATAAGTTTAGTAAAAGCAGCACCATAGGTTTGTTTTGTTTTCTTTAATTCTGTCTCCAAGCTTTCCACTTTGTTTGACAATTTTATATATAGAACCGTCAATTCATATAGTGTCATACTGCCCTCATCACTTCCAAATATGTTAACTCTTGGGAGAGGTGAATCATAAGACTGTGTAGGTACCTTATTAGACCTAGTTTGAGCAATGAAACCCCCTATGGCTTCTTGGCACCTAGGACTACCACCTATACCAATTTCCTGAGAAAGAGGCACATTAGGTATTGCCGTGGGTTGGGTCTTAGTGATGTTACCACTAGCCTGTGCTGCATCTAAGCTAGCAGCAGTAGTGGTAGCCCTTCCCACTATGTCATCTCACTCCTCATAGACAGCCTCATCTGGTACATTGGATATAGGCTCACTAGTATGAGGTAACTCAGTAACCTCTTTTAAGGCTTGCCTAGGTGTTTAAGTCTTTTGGTGTGGTGATTATACAACAGTAGGGATTGGTGCTTCATTTGTAAGTTGAGTAGTAGAAGGTGGTGGTTGGGGTTCAGAAGGATGTCTTGAACCTTTACCCTCTGCTGCTTGAATTACCAGCATACTTTGAAACAAAGGTGTGTGTTCCCAGAAAATCCTCTTTTCATATTGCTAAAAAGTTTTGTAGTTAAAGTAGGAGCAATATATTTCCTGTTGTGAGGATTAAGAAATCTTTTGTTCTTGTTCAAAAAGATTTGTATAAATCTTGGATACATTAAAAACTTATATTTACTATCCAAGTTTTTCACCATACCATCAAAAATCAATTTAGAAAAGTTAAAAGTCCTGTTTGTGGCCAAGCAAATAATAGCAGTTGCTATATTGCTACTAAATTGTTTACAAGCAGTTTTCTTAGGACTAAGACAGTGTAGGATGATATGGATCAAAAATCTCTACTGAGGGGAAAATTTGTCTTTTTGAAAAGTCAATTTATTATTAGTTAAAACATATCCCATCAATAAGAGTTGATCAAAAATTTCAGTAGTTGGCAAAACACTAATACCTTCTACATCTGCTAATTGGAGATGTCTCCTAACAGATGCTTCAGTAACAGTGAATTCTTTGCCATCAACTGTAGCAGTTATTTCTTGTTCTCCATTATCAACTGTTTTGACAGTAGCAGTCTGCCAAAACTTTTCGATTAGAGAAACATAGATAGTAGGATTCGTAGTAAGAGCATACCTTATATGACTTCCATTGAGAAAATCTACTATCTCTTGGAATCCTTCACTTCCAGTTGGTTTCTTTAGATAAGCAACCATGTTGTGTTTGTCGCAGAATTCCAAATTCGCCATTGTAAAGTGAGAAAAGGTTGAGTAGAGTCTGGGATATATTCGTTTATGAGAGTATGAGGGTTTGGCAAAGTTAATTGAGATTATATAGAGAACTCTTAAGGTTTGGATTGGACCGACTGAATAAAATTGATTCTTTATCTTGTAGAAAACTTATGAGTGAAAGAAAGATCAAGAATTATCCAAATCACGAAAACCTATAAGAGATTTAGTTGGCGGAAATATCTCAACGGCTATATTTAATTAGCAAAAATCTGTTATTCCCAAACAGTACTAAGTTTAGACTAACAGTACTAAGTAAAAGCCCAGCAGTACTAAGAAAAAATAGCCAGCAGTACTAAGTAATGCCCAGCAGTACTAAGTAATGCCCAGCAGTACTAACCTTTTAGATACCAGTTTTAACCTCAATTCCGTTCCAAAAGGCATTTCCATCATCAATGATGATTCTCACAAGCTCTCTTTCTGTTTTTAAGCTCACTGTATCTCTCAATTCTTTTGCTCACTGAAACACTCTGTCTGTTTTTGATCTCTCTATTCTTTTGCTCACACTTTCTCTCTGTCTGTTTTTTGCTTTCTCTCATTTCTTTTAAGCTCACACTTTCTCTCTGTCTGTTTTTGCTTTCTCTCATTTCTTTTAAGCTCACTTTTTCTCTCAATTCTCACAGTATTAATTATAACAGCAGTAGAAAGTATACTTACCAGTAGTAAGGTAGACCAACAGTACTAACTTGAATTTCATCATTAGCTGCTGTTCAATTCCATTTAAAGCATCATTTATGCATAATCTGCTGCATATTAATACAATTAACCTCCCCTCAATCAATACTTCAGGGGTTAAGCATTCCAATACTTGCAATCAGATATTGAAATCTTCCAACATCAAATGCCTTTGTGAGAAGATCTGCAACATTTTGATCTGTGTGAATCTTAATCACCTGAATCAACTTCTTCTCATAAGAGTCTCTGATGAAATGGTGCCTAATCTCTATGTGCTTGGTTTTAGAGTGAAACACTGGATTTTTTACAATACAGATTGTACTTTCATTATCAATGTAAATCTTGGTGTTCATGAAGTTGAACCCATAATCAAGCATTTGATTTTGGATCCACAACACCTGCCCACAACAATTAGCTTATGATTAGCTGCAACAATTTTTGATTCCAGTGGTTAAAGTTGGGCAACTATAGTATGCTTTTTCTAATTGCCTTGGAAATCAACATTTTTGACATAATATTGACAACCTCTGTTGTGGATTTCTGTTTAGGCTAGCTCCAGAATAATCACTTTTCAGGATATGGCCTTCCAAGTCAAAACGGTGATCTATTGGATACCAAGACCAATTAGGATGAGTTGACCTTTCAAGTATCTAAAGATCCTCTTCACAGAATAAAGATGTGAAACTTTAGGAGTAGAACCTTGCACAAGCACAAACAACAAACATTATGTCAGGCCTAGAAGCTGTCAAGTACATCAATGATCCAATCATTGATCTGTATAAATGAACATCCACATCCTCAACTTCTTCATCCTTGAGCAATGCCTTGTTAGTCTCAATTGGAGTGATTACTATCTTTATAGTGACAAAATTAAACTTCTTTAATATATCAGCCATATACTTGTCTTGGCTGATGAAGATTCCATTATCTTTCTGCTTCACTTGTAACCCTAAGAAGAAAGTGAGCTCCCCCATAGAACTCGTCTAGAATCTCTTGTGCATCATCCGCTCAAACTCAACACATAAAGACTTCTTTGTAGACCCAAAGATGATGTCATCAACATACACTTGTACTAATATGATATCACCTTTATCCTTCTTGATGAACAAAGTCTTATCTATAGTGCCTCTTCTAAATCTATTTTCCAATAAGTTGGTAGACAAGGTCTCATACCAGGCTTTAAGAGCTTGATGTAGACCATATAAAGCTTTTTCTACCTTATAAACTTTGTCAGGGAATTATGGATCTTCAAAACCAGGAGGTTGGTACACATACACCTCCTCTTCAATAGTATCATATAAAAAGGCACTCTTCACATCTATCTGGTACACAATAAACCCCATAAATGATGCATATGCCAAAAATAACCTGATTGCTTCTTTCCTAGCAACAGGAGTAAAGAACTTATCATAATTAATTCCTTCTTCTTGGGTGTAACCTTGTGCTACCAGTCTTGCCTTGTTTCTAACCACAATACCTTTATCATCTTTCTTGTTTCTGTATACCTATTTAGTACCAATGGCCTCTTGCCATATGGTAAATCAACCAAAGTCTAAACTTTCTGTAATTTAAACTGTAAAAGATCATCCTGCATTGCTTTTATCCAGCTTGGATCTGTCAAAGCTTGGATCACCTTTTTGGGTTCTACTTGGAATATAAAACAAGCAAACGGATAATTTTGAAAATCTTTATGGTTGATTCTCTGTTGCACTGAACTAAATATACCATGTTCAGTCACATTCTTTGTCATCCTTCTGGTTTGAGGTGCTGAATGTATATCTCCAATGATTTGTTCAAGTGGATGATCCTTGTGAACTCTTGTAGTTGGAATAGGACTAACAGGCATATTTGTAGCCAAATTGTTCATGTCAGCCTTTGCACCAACTTCTTCATCATCATCAGAATAGAAAATCTCTTCTAAATTAGGCATATTTCGATCATCAATACATCCATAGACTATATTCTCATCAACAACATTATTTTCTATGTCAGCAGCACTAACAGTTAGATTAAGCATAACCTTCCTTCTGTTAAACAAGCAAATTATCCAATTCAGCTCTAAAATCTTGCACATTCTGGTCGTTATCCATTCAAAGGTATTAATCTAATGCTCATAATGAATCCAGGTTCATACTAAAGTAAAATTCGTAGCGTATGCCATGCCCTAGTGACAGATCAGTTGATATGGTAGACGGAAAAACGTGCAAGGTGGGTAATCATTGATTGGAAAGAACCCTTATCTAATTCTATAAATATGAGTAAGGGGTGTTTGGACGGGCTATTAAAATTGATTATTTTGACTTGAAACGCTTTGTGAAAAAAATGATTCAAATGCTATATTGCATTGTGAGTCCCTTAGGAATAGATCTTTGCAGCCTATTAAGGATGATAGTCAACTTGTATAAATACAGTTTAACTATATAGAAACATTGACTATGAATACTATGTGCTAATGCGGAATCTTAACACAAGTACTAAGAAAAACAATGAATAACAATAACTTCTATTAATCTGCTTTAGAACGATTACAGATTACTAACTATTGTGATATGATATTGCTATGAGATATATTGAGGTCATATGACTAACTATGCCAAGAGGGATCCTTTTATAGACTAAGGATAAACCCTAACAGGCTTACAAAATGCTAACAGATAATACATATCTTTTCCTAGAATATCTCATATATATCTCATACGCGGTACTAACTATTTTCTTCTAGCGGTACTAACTAACTGAGTAGTACTTAACACTTTGTACTGTCAGTACTAACTATAACTAACAGTACTAACTATTTATACCGTCGATACTAAGTTTAGGAAAACATAAAACCTAACAATCCTCCCTTAAACATGAATGTTGAACACTTTTTAACTTCATGTTTCTTTTATCTTCTTTAATGCATAGAGGATGTATCCAAACACTCAATCATCTCTTGATCTTTTAAAACTCTATCCTTCTTCAGCAGCAACTTTGTCTTCTCAGCAACACAGCAACATCTTTTCAGCAACAATCCAACTAAGTTGGCTTTGTAGTTTTTGGCAAACTACCAGCCATCAACGGATTTGATGTTCCTTTACCAGTAGCCGTTTGCTCTGGGATAGTTAACTCTTCATTTTAAAAACATGGTGAGTTAATTACCATACAGTTTTTGGTAAACTGTCAACCATCAACGGAATTGATTTGTCTATACCAAATACTGTTTGCTTTTAGACTAGCCAATGCTTCATTGCTATAACATGGTGCATTGATAAACCATATAGTTTTTAGCAAACTATCAGCTATCAACAGATTTGATTAGTCTTTACCATGAACTGTTTGATCATGGACTAGCCAACTCTTCACCACAGAAGCAAGGTGAGTTGAGAACCTTACAATTTTTGGTAAATTGTCAACCATAAACGGATTTGAGAAGTCTTTACCACAAGGCCGTTTTGCTTATGGACTAGCCAATACTTTATGCCTGTTTAAGCATAGGGTGTGAAAAAAAAAAAACTGATGACATTTTTGTGGTTTTTGAACCAAGCACTCAAAGATCCTCCTCATCTCCATTATAGTCTTCAGGTTCTAACTCTGCAACTAGATTTTTAACAAATCTAATCAACTCTAATGCCATAATATTGTCTTCTTCTGATTCTAACTTTAATTCCAGCATTTGCAACAGTACTTTCTTTCTCAAAGGATACTTTTTCTCCACAAGCATATGAATGACTAATCCTGCCTCAGTCATTAAAGTATCTGAAGAACCATGTAGCTTCCAACTTACCACATTCCAATCTTGCTGTAAGTTACAAAGCTTATCTTCATCATCTGGATTGAACATAATCATCAAATCTCCCCAAAGTACTCTATCAAATCCTTCAGGTATCTCATCTTGATATCTGTCCATCACCAGTTGATATACAACATTTAAACCATCTCTATCAAATATGGAAATCACCCTCATCAGAGTACTAAAGTATCTCTTTTGTCCATTGCTTCTAATCACCACATTTTGATTAATCTCCTCTAAGTGTTTAGCTTTATCAACCTGAGGTTTAGTTCCCAGATACTCAGTTTTCCATTCTTTGATAGGATATTTCTTGTCAAGTATTTCATAATCCACTTCTTTGTCCTCATCCGGAGCTATTGTTAAACATAATCTTAGCTCATCATTCTCTTTCTCACTATCATCCTCAGAAGTGTTTTGTATGAATCTTCTTTTCCTTGATTTCATCTTTTTCCTAGTACCAAGTTTTCTTTTTCTGGTACTTTCTTATTATTTATCTTCCTCCTTGACCATTTCATTCTTAGAGGAATCAATTCCTTTTTCATTCATCTTTTTGATCAGTCTTTCATCTTCAGCAGACCCAATAGAAATGAAAACCCCCTTTATCTGATCTTCCATAAATCTTATTCATACTAAACTTGTATTTCCTCAAACTTCTTGTTTCCAAATCAGAATTCATAGAAGTTTCCTACATGCATCAAGTAGGTCATCATTTTAATTTCTTTCTCAGTTTGATTCTTTGTTAGGATGGTTCTGTGTCCAGATACAGCAACCGATCTTTGGATAGAGCAAGATCTTCTTTGAGCAGCAATTATTGTCATGAGAAGTAATTTTGCTCCTTCTCCGTATTGTAAATTGCTCTCTTTCTTCTTCTTGAAGCTTCTCAGCAAGAAGTCTATCAGACCCCTTCAATTCTTGCCTTTATGTCATCATATTTTCTTATGAGAGCTCATTTGGTAGCTTTTTTCTTCACTAATCAGTTTCTTTCTTCTTCAACCTTCCCCACTCTTCTGTACTTTCCAAGGCCACTCTCATCACTTGCAAGCTTGTTTAAACTTCTTCTCAAGGCTTTTAGGAATACCAATCAGATTCACTTTTCAATTATCCTCCTCTTCTATTTTCTTCTTCCCTTTGTCTTTTGGATCAATCTTTGGAAGAGGCTTTAATGTCAAAAGTGATCTTGTTGAAGTAGGCCTAGGTCTGTCAGTTTCTTCAATATCCTTGAACTCTACACCTTTCTCCTTCTCTCTTGAAACTGCTTTGGCTTGACTCATGTTGAGAAGAACCTTAGCTATTGTTTCATCATCTCCAAATATTGTAGAAGTAGGTGGTTGAGTAGTTTGAGTAGCACTTCCTTCTTCAGTATGATCATCAGTACCTTTACTTTGCTCATCAGTACCTTTTAAATTGGCTCCACAGTACCTTCAGTTTGCTAAATCGTACTATCTTTCTGCCTGTTGGTACTAACTTTGGATCCGTCAGTACTAACTATTGGTCTTATCCGTACTAACTATTCCTCCTTATATATTAACTTTTTGTTGAGCAGTACTAAGTACATCTTCAGTACTAAGTACATCTTCATCATTCTCCTTCTCTTCATCCACTACATCTCTTGTCCTCCCCACATCTTGAACATCCTCAGTCTCCATAATTTCATCAAATAGTGGATCTTTATGGACTGAAGGTTCACCTTTGGCAAACTTCCTCCCCTGTTTGGATACAGACTCTCTGTGCACCCATTGTTTCTTTGAGGATCTTTTTCTTGCCAATCTTTGCTTCAAGGAGACACTCTTCATCCATGCTCTGTGGTGTTTGACTACAGGTTTAGCTTGCTTCTTGAGCTTTTTGATCTGTGCCTTCAAGTGTTGTATTTCCTTGGCTTGATCTGAAACCTGTGCACATAAAGAGAGACAAAGATCATAGACACTTTGGAGTGTCATTTCACCCTCATTCCCTGAAAGGGATTTATCACTGGATGAATGACCTCCAAGATTCCCACCAGAACTTTCTGGAATAGAATCAGGAATGGTAGTAGAAGGTGAAGGTCTAGGGATGGTCTGTCTGTGGCTCAACAGTACTTCCTAGTGTGAATAGAGAGGGGTTAGGTTGTGCTTCAGATGGTCTTTCTGAAGGGGCACCCTCATCCTCAGTTGGTTGTACCAACATAGAAGCAAATAAAGGGGTGACTTTCCCTGAGAAATGTTTACCCTTTTTAACCATGAAAGAAAAAACTTTACTTGTCAAAGCATTTACAGGAAAATGATCTAAAGGTACAGGTACATTGGCTAGCTGTTTATCTAAAAAGATTGAAATAAAACGTGGGTACATTACAAACTTCTTCTTTGCATCTAAATGTCTAAGCATACCATCAAAAAATAATTTAAGAAAAGTATATACTTCTGATTAGATGTTAAGCAAGATGACATAGCAGTTGGCAATATTAGTAGGAATTTGATCCCAAGATGTGGTTTTTGAACTAATACAATGATTCATTGTATGAAATAAAAACCTCCACTGGGGTGAAAACAAAGCTTTGTTAAATGTTAATACTGTTAAATCCCCCTCATACACATAAGCCTGTAATAGCAGCAAATCTAGCTATGATTAGTAATGAGTCTATTCCCATTAGCACATTAAAAAGAAGATACTTCTTATTGAAGCTTTCAGAGATAGACAAAATAAGGGCTTTGCCAGCTACTTAGGCAGTATGTGCCTAAAAAATGTTGATTATTTTGGACTTATGTCAGGACGTCCAAAGAACTGTTCAACAAATGTAGTAGAAACAACTACTGGACTTAACAGTGAGAGCATGAAGAATGGAACTAGCAGCGTTAAAGAAAATCAATGATCTCAATGAAACTCGACATTCCTTCAGTCTTCACAAGATATGCCGACCTTATTGAGCTTAGGACAAAAGAATTAAGACAAAGCCATTTGTAAATTGAAAGAGTGATCGTCGTTGAGAGAGATATTAGGGCTTGTATATACGAAAGTATTTGAGAGAGATTGCGTAAGGAACTGTGCAATAAGATGGGTTTATATACGTTTAGGAACCTAATTCAAGGAAACTTTTTCAATTTATCAACTTTTGAACCTTGGCGGTATTTTCTTCTTTTCAACGTCTCTAAATAGCGGTACCAAAAACTTTGCCCAGCGTACTACTTTGGCAACTGTCGGTACTAACTGTGCCAAAACCAAAAGAATGAACAATGTAGGTAACAGGAGTGCTTCAGTACCATTAAAAACTCTTCTCAATGACTCTCTAAATCCCATCAAACCTTTTGAAATGCATCACCTATGGTTAACATGTTTCTTCATACTTAACACTACATACAAACTATACAACACATCAATTTGTGCCTATCCCTTTTAACCAATGCAGCTTATGGAATTTATCAACCAAAAAGAACAACCAAGAACCTGAAACCTGCTAACAACAATGCCTTGGTTAGTAAATCCGCTACATTGGTCATCTATGTTGGGTTTTAAGCACATGTAGGATTAAAATTAAACTCAACCGTGGATAAAGTTCTTCTCATAACATCCCCTTATTAGTGGTGCCGAATAGCAATATGCTTTTTTTGAGATGATATACTGGATTCATTACAATTCAATTGGTGCTTACATTATCAATGTAATATTTGTTTTCATGAATTGAACCCATAGTCTAACATTTATTTTGAATCCACAAAACTTTCCCACTACAGCTTGCAGCAGCCAACATATTTCTGCCACTGTAGTAGAGAGTAGCCATATGGTCTGCTTTTTTTGTCATTTGCTAAGAAATAAGTCTCCTGCTAAGAAATGACAACGCCCTGTTCTTGATTTCTTGTCAAGAAGTCACTATCTGAGTAGGCTTCCAGGTCAAATAAGGACACTCTAGGATACCAAAGGCCCAGTTTGGGTTTGCCCTTTAGATACCTAAAAATTCTCTTAACAACACTTAGATGGAAGACTTTGGAGTGACCTGAAACCTAGAACAAGCACAGACTGCAAACATAATTTCACCTAGAACAGTCAAAGTACATTAAAGAAACCAATCATGGACCTATAAGATGGACCATCCACATCACATAGGCTTCCTCATCCTTGACTAAAGGCTTTCTGAGTCTCAATAGGTTTACTAGTAGTCCTTAACAATAACTAAAGTCAAACTTCTTTAGGATTTCTGCAACATATTTATCCTGACTTATAAAGATACCATCTGCTTTCTGTTTGACTTGTAATCCAAGAAAGAAAGTGAGCTCTCCCATAGAACTCATCTGAAATCTACTCTTCATTAATGCCTCAAATTCATCACACCAAGATTTCTTTGAAACCAAAGATTGATATCAATCCACATAAACTTGAACTAGTATGATTCATTTTGTCCTTCTTTTGAAGAGAGTTTTGTTTGATGGTTCCTTCATTGTATCCATTCTATTAACAAGAAAATAGATAAAGATAGCATACCAGGCTCTAGGAGCTTGATGTAACCCATAGAGAGCTTTTACAACTTTGTAGACTTTCTGAGGATATTTAGGATCTAGAAAACCTGGTGGTTGAGACACATATACCTCCTCATCAATTTTGCCATAAAGGAAGGCACTTTTCACATCCATTTGATAGACTATGAAGCCCATGTAAGAGGCAAAGGCTAAAAAGATCCTAATGGCTTCAATCCTGGCCACAGGAGCAAAAACCTCATCATAGTCTATACCTTCCTCTTGCCTATGTCCCTGAGCAACTAACCTTGCTTTATTTCTGACAACAACTCCTCTCTCATCCTTCTTATTTCGATAAACCCACTTTGTGCCAATAGCCTTCTTCCCAAAAGGCAAATCTACAAGTATCCAAACTTTCTGTATCTTGAACTGCAGCAATTCTTCTTGCATAGCATCAACCCAACTTTCATCTTCAAGTGCTTCTGAAATCTTCTTGGGTTCATTTTGAGACAGGAAACAAGCAAATAAACAATGCTGGAAGTCCTTATGATATTTCTCCTTTGCTTTTGAACATAGCTAACAAAAGCATAGGCTCTAGAACTTTAATTCACTTTGCTTCTTGTTTGAACTGCTGAGGTTGGATCTCCTAGAATAAGAGCTGAAGGATGAGAAGAGATGATCCTTGATATGGGAATAGGACTAATATTCACAACAGTTTCTAAGTTTGTGAAGTCAGCCACTACACCCTCATCATCATAAGATGAATTAGTAAAAATACCATCAGTAGAATTTTGATAAATGTCCTCAAGTGGAGGTATTTGTGAATCATCTTGTTCAGGATTAGTTGAATCATCTTATTATGAGGCTTGGTCACTAATACCCTATTTAGAACATAACAAGCAGTACTAACTGCTTCAGCCCAAAAAGTGTTAGGTAAAAATGAATCTGCAAGCATGGTCCTAGCAGCCTCAATAAGGGTCCTGTTCTTTCTTTCAGCAACTCCATTTTGTTGTGGAGTTTTGGCATTACTATATTCCCTCTTGATCCCTTTTGACCCACAGAATTCAATAACATCATTGTTCTTGAATTCTGTTCCATTATCACATCTAATAGTTTTAACTTTTTGATTCAATTGGTTCTCAATTTGTCTTATAAAGTCCTTAAGGATTCCACTAGTTTCATCCTTAGTTCTTAAGAAAAACACCCAACTAAACCTGCTAAAATCATCAGTGATAACCAGGCAATAAGTCTTATGGTTTAAGCTCCTTACAGATGTAGGTCCAAACAAATCCATATGAAGAAGTTGTAAGGAGATGGGCTAATTAAGCTATACTGATTTGGCCTTACAGGAGTGCCTTGTGTTCTTTCTTCTACTAGCAACACAAGTGGAGGTCATTTTGGAAATCTTTGAAGGTAAACCTCTTACAAGGTTTCCCTTTACAAGTTTGTTTAAGTTTTTGAAATTAACATGACCCAACCTCCTATGCCATTTGTTAGATTCATCAATTGTGGCCTTTGCAATTAAACAAGCTAATCCTCCTGAAGGAACAATGTTCTCTAAATTGAAACTGTACATATTGTTTTGTCTAGGGATTTTAAGTAATACTTGATTTTATTAGGTAAACTTAAAGCTCAGGAAACAAAACCAACAATTATAGAGTCAGTAACAGAACCTTGTACTTTTTGATTACACATTTTGTTGACACCGCGAATAGATTGAAATGATGTAAGTTTCTTTCACCAAGCACACATCCACAAAATCTAACTTCAAGTTTTTATTTTACCTTTACCATGAATGTAACCTTTACTCACCTCTAAAAGCAACAGGGCCACCATTAAGTTCTTGAAAATTCAGACAAGGTAAGGCCATGTTTCCTCCAGTCATGTGTGCCTGTAACATCCCACTATCACAACATCCTCTTTATTCCATATAGCTCTATGTGATAATCTTGCACATCAAATAAAAGAGATTAGATTCTCTTAGGGACCACAAGCCGTTTGGGCTTGAGTCTTGCCTAGTGGATCTTTAAAAGTGTAGATGGTGGGGGGGTACAATTTCTAAGACTAGGATCCACCATTGATTTGGAGAATTTTTGCCTTTTAACTTTGTGTATCTCTAATTACAACCTGCTGAGGGCTTAATAGCAATTTCCTTTTTTCCCCAAACAGTACTAACTGCATTTACCTTAGCAGTATTAACTTTTTGTTTTGAAAAATTTGTTCTAAGTACTGTTGTCCTTTTGAAAGGACATTTGAAGATGGTGAATGAGTTTTTGTGGAATAACATTTGCTGGTCTAACTCTATTTCAGAAATGGTGCTGTTGACTGTATTAAACTTTCATAGCATACCTATTATACTGACCTTTCTGTTATAACCAAATGGTATTTGAAAACGGGTGTTTTGAATCGACCCTGACCGAGTCACCGGTCACGCCGGTTACCGTTCCACCGGTTGGACCGCCTGTCAACCGCGTTTTCCAAAATCATAAATATAATATATTTATTCAATAATTAGAAAGAAAATATGTATATAAATCATGAAATATTCATATATTAAGCATAAAAACAATTTACTAACAAATATAATATCTAAAAATAAAATTACGTCACCAAAATATTATCAAATAACATACTAAATTTATAAAAAAAATACGAAAAAACCAAAACCCGGCCGGGTCTCATGACCCGGGTTGACCCGGGTCACTCCAAACCCGGTCAAACCCGGCGGGTCAAACCGGGTTTCGAAAATATGAAACCCGGTTTAATTTGACCCGTTTTTTCGGCCGAAACCGGTTCAACCGGTTGACCCGGCCGGGTCGAACCGGGTTTCAAAACACTGGTTAAAACTATGCCTAGCAGTACTAACACTTTTAGTACCGCTGGCTTTAGCAGTATTAACTAGAATTTTGCCAGTTCGAGTTAGTACTGCTATAGGAACAAATTGGTTTTGTCTATTTACTCTTTGCACATTGTTCCAAATTGGCCTTATTTCCCTTTGATCAGAAATCATGTTCAACCCTTTGTTTAACTCAGCTTGTCTAGCCATTCTCTTCTCATAGAAATCACAATCTCTAATTAGATGATTAAGGACTCCACATACAAAACATTGCTGCTGTGCAGTAAACCCATACCCCAACTCTTTCTTGTCAGCTTTAGGTTTTTGACTATGTGTGAACTTGTTCTTAACAGTTTCCCTAGGAGTTTTTACTTGCTGGTTAGCAAAACTAGGTGTTTCCTGTTCTTTTGTTGGTATTGATACATACTCATCTCACTATTCAGATTCCATACTCCTCAATGATAGGAGCATCAGACCAGACCTTAGGTTGACTTTCTACATTAGATTCATTAACAACTGGTTCAGACACTAATTCAGAGGGTTCTGTATAAATGTTAGATTCACAGATATCAAATTTACTTGTTTGGGATTCAGATTCACTAGGATGAGTCTGTTTTGGACTATATGTAAATTTGAGTAAATCAATTATCAATATCAGGTCCAGATGCATATAATTCCCTGTCATGGTGGGGGGTACAGCATGCAATTCTTCTGGCTGTATCAAAACCTATCATAAAAAGGTTTGTTTATCTAACTCACTCTCATATTCATAAAAACCAACTTGTAAAACTTCATTTTCCATAGCTTAAAAATACCATCATATCTTGTGATCCCCATACCCAAGCCTAAACTTGTCATTAGCACTCATTTGGGTATTAAGCAGTTTACTAAGATTCTTAGAAGAGTTATGCCATTTTTCTACTTTAGCCTTTAAATCTTCTTTTTCCTTTTGAGCTTCTGCTAACAATTTCTTATGGTATGTTAGAACATCTGTTTTATCATCTAGAATCAATCTTATAAAATTTTATCTTCTGCTCAACCAAATGTGACCTGTGTTTGATGAGCAACTAACTGTGCTTCACATCTTAAGACCTTGAGTATATGCTTTTAACTTCTATGCTTGCATCACTAGTTATCTCCCACTAAGCATCATACAATTTTTAAGGTTACATAAGATTCTTTACATACTTATATGAACATGAAGTTACCCTCTGGTGTCTGATTCTGAGCTGTGCAGCCATCAAAGTCATAATCCTTCATCTTCTTCTGAATGATTTATCTAATCAACACCTTCTCCATCAACTGTCACCAATGCTTTAGATTCCTCCTTCTTATCCATGTTCTGCTCCATCCTGGTTCAATAATTCTATTGCATCCCTCCTCCTATTATCTTGAATTCCCTTGATTCTATACTCGTCGTTATTAGCAAAATACCCTATCTTGATTGAGGCAATTGTACATTCAACTTTGGTATTTATCAAGCCCAACTGGTACTTTGCTCAAATTGTAGCCTTCTACCAGACTTTTTTAAAAAATTTTCATTCCATTTGATATCATGGCCACTTGCCACTTCAAGCCATTTCTTCTAAGGGGAGGTCATAATTCATCAATCTGTTCCAAGTCCTCTATGATCCAGTTGAGGGCAACTGATTGATAGCAATAATTGAGTATGAAGATGTTGTTGTTCATACTGTGAGATTTTAACCAGAAGATTGGGAACACAATAAGCGGTACTAACTTCATTAGTATTCTAGGTGTTCTCAGAGACAAATGCTACATTTTGCGGGCTAGAGGAGATCAGTAGACCCTGTTACATCACTCTCAAAGACTCTTAGATTATTGTACAAATCATCAAAGCTGAGACCAGTCCACTCCTGGTTTGGTCTCCTAAATAATGAAATCATGTAGACCAGCAAAAGGTAGAGATCTTAGGAATTTTATTGATTATTGCATCCTCAGTAGATACACCTGTCCATGAATCTCTAATTAAAGAGACTCAGAGACTTTGGAACCTAGTCATAGCCTTTGTGAAGCCCTTCAAGTTGGATGACAGATAGATCCTTCAACTGTTGCTTCAAGATATACTTCTGCATCTTCTTGGTTCGTTCGATTTCACCAAATCTAGATTTGAATGCATCCACATCCTCTTATTTGCATCGGTCATCTTATAGAAATTTAGCAAGATGATCTTCTGGTAGAGCCATAAGCAAAGTGGTTCTTGCTTTTCATCCTCTCTTTCTCTTGGCTACAATTTCTTCTGCAGTTCTTGGAGGCAACTTTATCAGGGAACTGTGGATCTTCAAAACCAGGAGGTTGGCACACATACACCTCCTCTTTAATAGTACCATATAAAAAAGCACTCTTTACATCCATCTGGTACATAATAAACCCCATAAATGATGCATAGGCCAAAAATAACCTGGTTGCTTATATCCTAGCAACAAGAGCAAAAACCTCATCATAATTAATTCCTTCTTCTTAGGTGTAACCTTGTGCAACCAGTCTTGCCTTATTTCTAACTACTATCCCTCTCTCATCTTTCTTGTTTCTATAGACCCATTTTGTTCCAATGGCATGCTTGCCTTTGGGTAAATCAACCAATCTCCAAACCTTCTGCAATCTAAACTGTAGCAACTCATCTTGCATTGCCTCTATCCAGCTTGGATCTGTCAAAGCTTGTGTCACCTTCTTGGGTTCTATTTGTGAGAGAAAACAGGCAAATAAGCAGTTCTGATAATCCTTGTGGTTGGTTCTCCTCTGCTTTTTGATGTAACTGACCATAGCATGTTCTTGAGAAGACTTGGTCATTCTCCTAGTTTGGGGTGCTGAAAGTGGGTCCCCTATGATTTGCTCTTTAGGATGATCCTTGTGAATCCTGGTTGTGGGAATAGGACTGACATTCATGGTTGTTTCCAAGTTGTTGAGGTCAGCCTCTGCACCCACATCTTCATCATCATATGCACCACTAAAGATACCAGTATTTAGAAGATCAGTAGTATCCTCCAAATCAGGCATAAGAGGATCAGTTGGAAGATCATTAGCATTAATAAAACTTTGCCCAGCAGCACTAACAGATGGACTAACAGTACTATCTCTGTTAGTGCTGTTAGCATAACCTTCCTTCTGTTGAACAAGCAAATTATCCAATTCAGCTCTAAAATCTTGCACATTCTGGTCACCTTCTTTATTTGAAGCTCCTCCTTCCTTCTCTTGACCATTTCTTTCACCCTCATTTGCTGGTTCTTCATTAGTCTTTTTACCAGCATCATCAGCAACTGCATCCTTTGAGCTCTGTGGACTATCATAAAGTAATGGTAGCAGAATATATTGTTGAGTAGGTACTGCATCAACATTATACTTGATACCTGCATTCTTATTAGTTTGATTCCCTGCAGTAACTGGCTCATAATTCATAGAGTTTGTTAGTAAATCAATATCAAAGAGCCAATCTGGTCCACTCCCTGCAACATTGGGTTTGTTTTCAAGAAAGGTTATGTGCAGGTTCTCCTCTACTTTCCTAGTTCTAGTGTTAAATACCCTAAAAGCCTTGCTATTTATAGAGTATCCAACAAAGAACCCCTCATCAGCCTTCCCATCAAATTTTCCTAGGGGATCTAAGGTATTAAGAATGGTCACAGGACACCCAAAAGGTCCCATAAAACTTATACTAGGTGGTCTACCATGTATTAGTTCATAAGGTGTCTTGTTGTGAGGCTTGGTCACTAAAACCCTATTCTGAACATAACAAGCAGTACTAACTGCTTCAGCCCAAAATATAGTAGGTAATAATGAATCTGCTAGCATAGTCCTAGCTGCCTCTATTAGTGTCCTATTCTTTCTTTCAGCAACTCTATTTTTGTTGTGGAGTTCTGGCAACACTAAACTCCCTCTTAATCCCTTTCATTCCACAGAACTGATTTATGTCAATATTTTTAAACTCAGTTACATTGTCACATCTGATGATTTTAACCTTATGATTTATTTGGTATTCTATGCAGTTATAAAGGTTTTAAGGATCCCACTAGTCTCATCCTTAGTAGACAAAAAGAAAACCCAACTAAACCTACTATAGTCATCAGTGAAAACAAGGCAATATATCTTGTGATTGATACTCCTTATAGATGTTGGCCCAAATAAGTCCATATGCAACATTTGTAAGGGTTGGCTTAATTAAGCTCACAAGCTTGGTGCTAACAAGAGCTTTTCTGTGTTTGCTTTCCCTTCGGACAAGCAACCAAGTACAGATCATTTTTAAAAAGCTTTTAAGAGCCAATCCTCTTACAAGGTTTCCCCTCACAAGGTTGTTCATAGTTTTAAAGTTTATATGACCAAGCCTCCTATGCCATAAATTAGACATATCTATTGTAGCCTTTGCAAATAAACAAGTCAAATCTCCTAAAGGAACAACATTCTTTAGATCAAAACTGTACATGTTGTCATGTCTGGGAACTTTAAGCAAGACTTGACTTTCATCAAGTAGCTTAAAGTCAGGAGATAGAACAAGACATTCAGTCTAAGGAAAAGAACATATTTTTCTTGTCACACATATTGAAGACAGAGACAAGGTTTAAACTAAGTTCCTTTTTACAAAAAGTATGACAGCTTCAAAGTCCTAGTTTCCGTCCTAATTTACCTTTCCAATAATTTTACCTCCTTTAGGACTTCCTTGCAAATGTAACATATCCAACCATCAACCTTTTGATAATCTTAAGAAAAGGATAATTTCCTGTCATATTTCTGGACATTCCACTGTTAAAAATCCCCTTTGATCTGTAAAGTATTATAGTAGATTACCCTGCACTCAAAATACAGAAGTTAGTTTCTCTTGGGGACACCAATCCAATACGAGACTTATCTGCCTGTAGATCAACATAGTCAAAATTTTAAAACATGTATGAACCACTGTCGTTGGAGTGTATGGTCAATAACATTTCCTGTTGGTCTCCAAATCCAGCATGTTGAGGACTTAACAACATTTTCCCCATTTTCCCACAGCAACACAACAACTACTACTGCTTTTGGCCCCAGCAGTATTACATTGTTAACTCTACAGTTTTAACTTTTCATTAAGATTATTGGTTTAGCAGCTGATTTTGGTTAAAAGCACTTTCTTACTGGTGAATGTGCTTTAAAATAGGAATATGTTTTGGTAAAGCAATCTATTCACTTTGATTAGCGCAGCATATTAACAAGGCCTGGCATAACTAATTGATGCTGCTCTCTATGAGTAGCTTACTTAGCGACATTAACTGGTAATGTCCTTAGTTTGTTACCACTGCTGTTGGAACAAATTCCTTTTAGGATGGTGGGTGAGTAGATTTATTTTTGTTGGTTCACCCCACTGAGCATTGTTCCATACTTGTCTAATTTCCCGTTGACCAGTAACCCTATTCCCTTATTATTCAATACTGTTTTTCCTACTTTTTGTCTTGTCATCGAAAATCACAAAGTCTTTGATTAAAATGTTGAAACTCCCACATACATAACAAGCTTTCTTATAAACGCAAAACCGATTTCCTAGTTTGTGAGTCATTCATTCCATTTCTAGTTTACTTATTATCCCTGGCCCCTTTGACTTTTCCCTAGGATACTCTTCCTGAGGCCTATGTGTGTTTTCTTATTAACAGCTTCACAATACTCATCAGAATTGAACAAAATTGATTTTAGTAAACTTTGGTTTTGTCTGATCAGGTTTAGGTCTAAACACACTATCATTATCATTATCAGTGTCCCAATCTTCAATGATAGGAGCACTAGGCCTAACAGTTTTAGGCTTTTCTAAATTTTCCTTACTGGTTTTAGATGCAATAGTATTAGTTTCACTTACTTTAGCCATATGGACAGAATCATCTAACCCTGCAAAGGATAAGTCAGGTCTTGAGGGCATGTAGTTACCAATGTAGGGAGGGGGAACTGCATGAAACCCTTCACCTATTTTGAATCTATCATTTACTGGACTATCATCCATATCACATTCTTTACTGTTAAACACACTATTAACCACTTCACTCTCATTCATTTGATTATCATAACCAAGACCAGCTTTATCTTTAGCATTTGACTATTTATCAATTTAGTTAAATTCTTTGATGATTCTTCAAAATTTTCTAGTTTAAGTTTCAAATCATCTATCTCTTTTAAAGCTTCTTCTAACTGATTTTTAAGGTCTTTGATAGAGATATATTTCACTTGGACATCATACTTTAAAATTGCTATCTTTTAGGTGAAAGGTTTTATAGTAGTAGTGGAATGATTGAATCCCTCATAAAAAACTTCATTCTTTTCATAACAACTACCGAAGCTTCTTCTAGCTGATTCTAATCCCATTGATAACCTATAATTTCTAGATTAGATTTTAAGAGCATCACGCTATTGATCATATATTTTTGAAGAGTTTACATAGGATTTTAAGCCAATTTATAAAGCAAGTATGTACCTCAGAGTCAAACGTGATGAACTTGATGAAACCTTGGAGTATAGGCATTAGAGCAAAGTTTGTGATTCCTTCTTCTTCAGCTGAAGCTCCCAATCAAATAACCACCTATCCCATCTTGAACAACCAAGGCATTTGTAGGAGTCTCCACTGGTACAATCCTTCTTGGAGCATCTCCATTTCTATTCCCCTGATTCCTTAGTGCCCTGCATTCTCTAGCAAAGTGACCTCTCCTGTGGTAGTTGTAACATTCAACCTTTGTCTTATCAAAGCCAACAGTTTCTTTGCCATTGAAATTCAGATTCCTTCCTGTCTTATTTAAAAATATCTTCACCCTCATGGTAAGCATGGCCACTTGCCATTTGAGATCCATCTCTTCAAGATCATCAGTATCAATCTGCTCTAGATCTTCATTGTCCAATTGTGGACTATTAGATTGATTAGCAAAGAAGGAAATACATGACCATCATCAGCATAAGTAAAGGAAGAGCTTATCCCTGTAAACTAGCATAATATAACTGCTAGCATTAGTACTCTGTGCAAGTGTTATCTGAAGATACAAAAGCCACATTCTAAGAGTTTGAGCTTGAGCTTGATTGCCTTTATCTCACTTCATACAACCTTCAATTGTGTATAAATCATCCATGCTCATTGTGTCTAGATCAGATTTGTTTCTCATGATTAAAGCAATATTGTTCCAAGCTAATGGTAGACTTCTTAGCAACTATAGATTTGCATCTTCCAGAGAGATAACTTCACCATGAATTTCTAATTGGCTAATATTCTTGACACCTAACATAGGTTTTATTCCAGTCCTCTAGATTCTTTGATGCAGTTAAAATTCTCATATTGCTGCTTAGAACGTCTTCTCTCTGCAATTCTTTTGATTCTTTGTTGCCTCCAAACCTAGTCTTGATAGCTTCCATAGGGTCTTTGCATCCTTGATTCCATGAAACATACAATAGGTGCTCATCAGAATGGCCTACAACAGTGTGCTTTTTGCTTTTCAATTCATTCTTTCCTTGCCAGCTTTTGTTATGCAGTTTTAGGAGGAATAAGACCTTCAACACTAGTTGATGCAACAATAAGTGCATCACCATTCACAATAACCTCCCAAAGAGCATAATCAGTGTGAGTAAGATATTGCTCCATTCTCATGATCCATATCAGATCTCCTGTTTTGAGTAAAGAAGTTTTAGTGTCGACACTGTTTGGGTATTTTCTGACTGTGAGTTCCATCTTCTCTTTGATATGAATCTTTGGTGTAGATATAGTGTGTTCTTACTTCTTCAAAGTTTCTTACAAGACTTCTGATACAACTTGTGATCTCTCGATAACATATCTTACTTAGCTTTGTTAAAGCTTAGTTATATTGATAAATCCAAGACAACTAGAGTAGAAACTAAGATTGAGAAAAATCACAAACATGTCGAATCTAGTTTGCAATACTAAGAAGAATAAAGAAACAATAAAAACAAGATCTTTACTAAACTTTCAATATATTAAATACTATTTTGAGTTACAAAATAGATATGAATAATAACTATGATTGCTATGCAAACTATAAATACTAATATGAAAACTGATATCTAGATCTATGCCGTAGGTTTCCTTTATACACAAAGGAATCCTAATAGTGCATAAAAATGCGTCAAGATGATTATGATCTATTTCTAATAAGTAAACACAATCTCTTAAACAAATAAGGTAATACATATCGTTATTTACAAATAATAGATACTATCTCATAATATTCTGTTTTTCAATCACCTTTAATCTCTTTCTCTGATATGTCTTTGATCTTATCTCTGACAGCATTAATCCTTTCAGCAGTTGTAACTAAGCACAAGCAGCATTAACTACTTAGAAGTTTATTCTAGCAGTACTAACATACACTAGCAGTACTAACTTTAGAACTAGCAGTAGTAACTAACTTAGTATATTTTTAGTCTTTCATCTTTGAGCAGTCTTAACGTCTACTAGCACATAACTTATACTAACAGTAGTAACTGCAGTAGTAACTTTATACTACTAGTACTAACTACTTAGCATAATTTTCATTGGTATTACCAGCAACACTAAGTTATGCTTGACAGCTCTAATATATATCTGAGCAGTAGTAACTCTAAGAATTATCTTGAAGTCTTTTAAATCCAACATTATCATAATTTGAACCACAAACCCCCTTCATCTTGTTATAATCAAGCACTTTGCAAGCACAAAATCATAAAGAAGATCAATATGTTTGGCTACAAGATCCTTTAGAGGGTCTAAGGTAGGGTCGACATGTGATTTTTGTTTTTGTGTCAATCGAAACAAAGAATGACTATAACATGATTGTTATACGTCATCTTTAATTTAGAAAATTGAAAGAGGGATTTTATACCTTACACATAGATCTATGATGATAATTGTTTCGTGTTATTGAACTTTAAAGGTCAAGGGGTTTTATTGTTAAGCACGAGCCAAAGAATTTGAGATCATTATCATTTATTTTTGAGTCATAGTTATAGATTGACGGAGATGTAGATGAGATACATTGTGACGATAAGTTAGGTTGGACTTGATGGATTTGTTGTTGAGTTTAAATGTGACGAAGGGTTGATGTTGATTGTTGTTTTTAATGTTGTTTGAGGAATGTTTTAACTCGAGTCTGTTTCTTTCTTCTTCATTTCTGTACGACCTTGACTTGGTTGAGTTAACCCGTTCAACTCATTAAGTACCGAGTTGACTCGATTTGGGTGTGGTGTTTAACCCTGTTGCAACTGCTAACTGCTATTCGGTTATAATGTTATAACCAGTGAGTTCGGTTAACTTGGAAACTAGCGATCGGTTACTCATGTAACCTTGCGTATTCGTTGAGCTAGAAGCTAGCAAGTTTGGTAACTGCAAAATACGAGTTCGGTTAACCTTTATACAGCGCCTCCGTTGATGACAGAACTCTCCGGCAAATCCGGATTCCTCACACAACACACAACCAAAAACGTACTATCGTTCTTGTGTCCTTTCTTTTGTTTTTTTGTGACAGAAACCAACAAACACACCCTTGATCTTATCTTCAAAAATAAGTAGATCTAAACACCATAAATAATAAGCTTCAAAAAGGTTTTTAACCACCCAATAAGCTTGGAAAGAAGCAGTAGTCCGGCCAATAAGACCAGTACAATGACGAAATACACTCGACATACACCCAAAAATGACTAGACATTAGCCAACAAAGAAACATAAGCTGTGACCCAATAAGCTCTCAAATAAGCTGATAGATGGGCCACGAAAAGAACAACCGATTCAAAAAACTTTCTTTTGATATACATTAGACTTGATGATCCACCTAAAAGATTCGAACCTTTAAGTGCAAAAAAAAAACTGATGTGATTGGCTTTTTCATTAAAAATAAGCTACGAAAATAGCTTAAAATAAGCTGAAATAAGCACAAAATCACGAAACAACACACAATTCAAAACATCCCCGTTTAGCTCTGATACCACTTGTAGCGTGAATCAAAACACCTTATTCAAGAGGTCAGGGATGATCAAAATACATAAGATGAAACATGGTTGTAGTGAGAGAAAGTTAGAGAGAGGTTGGAGACAACATGGGTAAATGATTAGGAATCGAAGAAAAGAAAGATGAGAAATACAAATATTCACCAACATCCCTCATGGAGAGCCATGAGGGGTAATTTATACTAAAAGAAAAAGCAAACTATTCCTAGTTTACATAAATGACACCTGATTGACACACAGTGTCCAAGTCTAGTCCAATTCACGTGTAAGACGGTAGCTTCACTAAAAAGTAAGGCTAACAAGGTGTGTGTAATTCTAACTAACTCAGAAGTATCTTCCAATTATATTTGCTTTATATTCCATTTGACACAAAGCTATCTTTTTCCCCGTCTTGGAAAACCATCCTAGAAAGAGAAACATTTTGGTTTCAGCTTCTAAGATGAGATCGACAATCGTAGCTAGAATTACCACCGAAGCCTAACTGAAGTTCTTGCTAAGGTCCTTCCTATCAGTTTTTAAACCGCTACCTAAACTGAAGTGAAGATACTGCGTGATCGTCTAATACCTTTGACAACTAAAGCTGACTTGTCTTTCACAAAACAAAAGTTGAAATTGACTTCACTAGATAAATATAACTTGTCTTCACTAGATTATATTTAGGGATTTTTATGTTAAATCTACCAAGACTAAAGGGCTCAGGAACTGTACCCAACAATATTAATCCTTACATATTTGAAATCATAAGATTAACATAAATCCTAGATGTTTTATCAGACATCACATAATATCATAAACATCCATTCTTCCAAACTCGTGGCCATCTTATGCATACCCTTGCATGTATCTTGAAGCATCCCCCTTGTTTCCTTTGCCATCTCCGACATTTTCTCGACGAGGTGGAAGAGCTCATAAAAAAGATAAAGAAGAGAGTTTGGTGCTAGGTAAACCTCCTCATCTAAAGGGGGTGATCTTAAGACGAGGATGAGGAGGTTAATTAAGCACATTTGGCTTTTCCTAGATTTCTTATTTTCCTAGGTGGTCTTCTAGGTTGTTTTGGTTTTAACGCATTTCTCTAGGGTGCAAGGTGAACCTATCATCAAAGGGATTTTGCATGTTTGTCAAGATATACCTAAAGAGACGAGTTCAGATCACGTCGTATAACAAGACCTTATCAACACACTCCTTATGAAGTCCCCCTTTTAATGACAAAGTAAGCAAGGTTGAAAGTCTCTCGTCTCCAAGCAATAACATACAGGCATGCATGCCAGAACTGGTGTCTATTTCCTATGATGGCAAAAAAGACTCATTTTATCTAAGATGAAGTTCCCCAGGTTTCAAATGATCAGGAGTTCATTGGGTTCTATTTGGATTCAAAAGCATTAGGATCCAAGCCCTTTTCGGTTTTTTTATCATTGATTGTTCGATGGATTTTAATCCTAATGTCCTCAAGGGTAGGAAGAGTTGAGCTGTATAGATAGTTTTCTTCCAATTGTGGTTCAAGGGAATCAAGTGACCACCCATCGGTGTAAACACAAATGCCATTATTTAGAAAATAGGTGATGGTGGCAAAGTCTTGTAAGGATAAAGAGAAATATTGGTTCATGATCTTAAAGCCTAAGAAAATCTCCCTATCATGTGTTCTTTAGATATGAACATTTTTTGTAGAATTCTATTACAAACCTAGGACAAGTTTCCTCATCTAGAGTGAGAAGACAATCAAAGTTGATGGCACTAAATTTTTCTAGGGTGTTGGTGTCTTGATATCGGAGGGTTCAATGAATCTCTCGTCAAAAATAGGGGCATTTTCAAGTTTTATATAGAGATCTCTTTAGTGTGATTGGGCATGGTTTCATCTTTGTGGATTTTGGGTGTGTATTTTAAGGTTTTTATGTGCTCAAGTTGATATTCGCTAGGCATGATGGTACCTAACAAAAATTTAGTGATTTCAAAAACAAAAGCCAAAATGAGAAATATGGCATAATAATACGTACAACTAAGTGTGTGGTTATATGCAAAACGATGTATAGGTACATTTACTTGACAAAAAAAATAAATAAGCAAACCCAAAATGCACCTAAGTTTGCTTGGCTCTTAGACAAAATGTGTCAAAAATGCATATGAGATCTATATTCCGAACATCCATTCATAAGATCATAATGCATGATGAAAATTATTTTGCGTTGTATAGCAATGCAAATCTCAATAGTGTAATTTTGCCTTATGTAGAAGTTTTGATTGAAAATCAATTTGGGGGTTTTTGTAAAATTTAGTTTCATGAGAAATTACTCCTAATAATGCAAAATTAACATCTACAAGAATCATAATAGCTATACATTATACTATCCTAGTCTTAATTATGCAAAAAACAACAAATAAATCAAAATCTCCAAACTTAGATTTAATGCAATATTAGAACCCTAGAGTCAGAATTAAGAGGGAATCAAGATGAAATCACTTTCAACTATTGTTGGTTAATTGTGATTGAATGTGTTAATCTTCAAGATTCGAGGCTTGATTTTGCACAGGAATAATGAATTAATAGGGTTTGGAGTGTTTTGTGTCGTGACTTGTTTGTGGGTAAGAGATATGTGGTCCAAAATTTTCAAATTTGGGCCTTTACCTGCTGACACTGAGGAACGGATATACCTAAATCAAAGACGGATCCGTGGGTGACGGATTTACTTCGATCGTAGCGGTTCTAAAATTTAACAGCGTTTCATTTCACGTTAATTTGAGACCTGGTGTTATCTTATGAAATGGATAAACGTTTTTATATATTTATAAGGAATACCTCAGCTTAAATTTTTGATTTGACGTCCAAGTTTAGCTTACCTAGTTGGAGCGCTTACGATCTTCCTAATGAAAATCATAAATTGTCAATCCTACTTAGAGTGTGTTAATTTTAGCATGTATAATTTGACCATTGCAAAAAAAATAACAATCTGAACACTTAGACAATATAAGACATCTTTAATACAAATGTGAGTTGCAATTCAATGAAATATGTCTATCTCTTGGTACTGATTTTCGGCAATTCATGTAATAACCAAGGATTGTTAAACATGCAGACTCAGAAATGTCTATGTTCAAGTTTATTGAAATGTCTTGTGATCTAGATAAATTCTAATCTTGATTTCATGTTCGAGTTTGAAATTTCCAATTGGACTGAATAATGAGATTAATTATCGTTTGAATAATAATCATCTTTGTACTCATAATCCGCTTACGATCACTTATTAAAAGAAAGCAAAAAGAGAGATTTATGAAATATGTTTCGTCATTCCTAATCCTAATGTTAAATAATTAAAGGGTTCACGTTTTAAAGGTTTAGTTAAGATCTCGGCTATATAATATCGGTACGCAACTTTCTCGATAGAAAATGTTCTATTCTGGGACGTTGTCGCAGAGGAAATGGGAGACGGATTTCTTTGATTTGGGTACATATTGGTTTTACTTGGGAATGTTGGACGGGGTTTTTTATACTTAATCGATAGCGCCTTCAAAAAGGCGTTCCTCCATTGTAGGCTTTTGTATGTTGAAGAAAGACTTTTGTTTCCCGTCATGTGTTTGGATCAACCACTATCTTAATCTTTCGTTTCGACACCAAACCAATTTCTCAAGCATAGACCTAATTAATCAAAAACAAAACTTAAGATTTAACTGTTTGGTCCTAATATCTCACGGTACATAAATGTTAGTGTTGTACATTACTTGCATTTGTTTTGGATATTGGAATGAAATGTAATTTCCTATATGCATGTGTAGGATCCCGTAATCACTTCATAACATACATCATATAAGAATCAAACTAGAAATTAGAGAGAGAGATGAGTTGTTTTGTAGAGAGAGAAAGAAGAGAGAGAGAGAGAGATGAGAGAGTTTAGGAAAAGGAAAAAGATATATTTTTAACAACTAACTCTTTTCTAAATAGAAAAGAGTTTATATACCCCGTCGCGTTAAATGATACTCGATATATTAACACTAGGACACGGGCCCGGTTTTGCTTTGGATTAAAACGCTGAAACATGCTACAATATAGATAACTATCGAGCCCGATTCTCATATTATACTATTACAACTTAACTAATTAAATGACCAAGACTCTACAACGTATTAACGACTTCATGTTCACCTTAAGCTTTGAGGCTAACATCTCGTCCCCGAAGTGAGTTTTCAATGAGTGACACATCCTCATGAATCAATGAGATTGTTTTTTGTCAGTAAGCTCATGTGGTCTTGGTATTATCTCTTGTTCTTTGTTGTAGGCTTGTTCCTTCATGCTTTGCGATCTTGACTTTGAGCCTTTGTCATTGTCTTTATCGTTTATGCCATCTTGCGATCTTGTGTCTTTGACCAACATTCTCATACTATGCCTTATCTTGAAAGCTTACAAATCAGAGAGTTAGCGGAAGTCTTTGTCTTTAAAACTTCTTGAAGCTCTCATATGATTGTTTTTTGTTGAATGAGCATGAATATGTGGATAATGATCGACTTTGGTTGATTGAGATACTGTCACCACCGTTTTAACATGCAGGTTTACGTTAGTGATAATCGAGAAAATTGATTTGAAAATCAATTGACATATTACTTGTAAAAGCATTTTTGTAACACATCGGGAGTTTTAATATTTTATCAAATATCATCAACCGTCAATTCACAAGTTTGATTCATATAGAATCTCGCAAGTCACCTACCAAGAGCTTGTTTGATGTTGACTCACTCGGATGTTCTAGAAAATATCACAAGGTCTCTTCAGCGTATCCAGCTTCTCAGCAGAGACCAGCGACAGCCTCTTAGCTCAAACATGACACACACTCGTAGTACATATTACACCTACGAGCATGAAACAAGAGCGCGTCTCTCCCATCTGCTCACAGCGCTAGAACGTTCTGAAGCTAGCCTACAGTCTACAAGCACTTATGTGGTACGCACACAGCGACGACGATGTACATTTAGAGACTGAACTGTGGAAGTTGAGGTCACTACATCAGTTCTTATCACAATATAATAACATAGTGACTCAGCGGCAGATTCTTAGTACTCATTTGCAAACACCATGACACATAGAATCCCCCAACTGACACATGCCTAGCTATCTTCCAAGCAAACGGACCTACGATAACACAGACACATCTCGAATCTCTGGTACTATATATCACACATACAAAGAACTCACGCGTTCTAACCTGCGCCAAAACAAACTACTTAGAATAGAGAGTGTATTAGTAGCCACTCTGCACACACGACACAAACAGTAGTAGAAACAAGACGCGTACTGGCAGGACGCAGAGAGATCTAAGTACGTTCAGTAGGATACTCGGCGACAAGACATTGCTCACAATTATTACACATTCAGCAAAGTTAGTCTAACTCTTGCGAGAGCAACTACATATGTGCGTAATACGCTAGTCGATTCTCAGCTTATAACTAGCAATTCACTGCACAGCGCGCATCAGCAGATGAGCTGACATACAGAAGATACACATGAGAGGAAGTGTACAAAACAACCGTTAGAATCAATGACAACTGTAGTATAGGGGAGAGTCACCTGGTGAGGGGGAGGGCCACTGAGGGGGGTGAAGGTTAGAATTCTTAGTGTAACAATACTTATGATACTCAGAACAAACAGAATAGCTGTATAAAGTCATCATCAGTCAATCTCACTCACTAGCCCGTTGTCTTAGTGCTGACGCTGATATTATGTACATCACTACCTTCTACTACGACTAGGTCTATAATATGCTTGTTGAGAGGTTATAATGTTAGCGTAGTGACTAGCTATAGCGGTAGAATCTCACTTCATGTCATCTACCTCGCTACATAAAGAGACATAGATTAATAAAACTCCTACTGTCCTATGAATTTTTCAGTGTCAATCAGAAGCACGATGAGTTAGATCAAAAAGAGTCTTTAAACTTAGTCAACACTGGAGAGGTTATCTCAAAGTGAAAACCAAGTCATTTCGATTTAAAGGTTAAGGAAGAGAAAGATATTGAAAGATATTGAAATGGACAAACAATTAAAGTTTTTGAATGAATTGTTTATACTCGGTAATCAGTCAATTCAGACCATTTCTTATGTTAAGCACTCCAAATGCTCGACAATATAATGGTAGACCAAACCTTTGCTAATCAAGGCACATCAAGAAAGCTCAAATCTGAGAAGCCTGTTTGTAACGAGATTCCCATAGGATACTTCTGATCTTGTAACAGATTTTTGCCCCCTAATAGGGGATAGAGACCCATGAATCTTGCAATGATGAGGTAGATCAAAATTGAATAAAGATTATGTTTAAACATGATGATTACACAAAAACATAATAGATTTTATGAAATTTTCAAAGCAACCTCGACTGGAAGTATCTTATCATTGATCAGACAAAAGAAGTTAGGAAGACAATGTGGAGAAAAACCGTATTGTTAGAACAAAACCAAACATTGCTAAAAAACAACTTGCCTTTACTACCTTGTTTTGAAATCATAGTAAAATAACAAGTTTTTTAACGACATGACATTTAACATCAATCGATTCATAGAAACGATTTGTGAACAAGCTTGGTCAATCATACTAGTATTATTTTAGTCGGTGCCAAACTGCTAAAGACATGGAAGTTTTGATAAAAACTTATAGGCCTCTTACCTATAATCACACAATGAGAAGTTTTCGTTTGAACAGAACTTAAAACGGAAATGCATGAAGATAATGAGTAGGTTAAATCCTTGAAAAAGAGGTCTGATGAACTTAAATCTGAAAAGCTGATTTTTTCATACATATATGATCTACTTCTCAAAGAGTTGTATCTAAGGATGTTACATGTTCATACTTGCATTCTCTTTCTGATTTAATGCTCATATACTTTGGATACCCTGGTAGAACCTCTGGATTCTGGTTGGAACAAGATTGATTTCTCAACCTAACCACCCGTAAGAACTTCAGAATCGTCCGTGAAAATTAAGATGTTGTTGGGTATATATCGAACCAGAACAACCTTTTCTTACTGTGTTTCAGCACATTGAGGTTCGATTCTAGAATCATATTTAAAATACATTTCTCCCCTTGATTTTAAATAAAAAAACACTAGATTTTTAGAAATACATTGTAGATTAAAATATGTCTATTGAAAATTCCGAGGGAAGAAAATATTATACAGCATGAATGGTTTTGGAACATTTTGATTATGTTTTTGAATACATAGAATTGGTCACGTTGTTGACGTATCCCAAAACTTTAAAACTTTGTTTTTTCAAAAAACTCCCACCTCAAAAATATGACCAATTGAGATAATTGTTTGACTTGAAAACATTGTGAGGTGTTGGAGTGTTAAACACACAATTTTGAAAGATTATTAATTCTGTCATCTGAGAAATTCCTTGAAAAATTGTGTCAACTTCTTTTTGAAAAACCATAGGTTAGAGGACTTCTCTTCTAACGTTAAGGGTAAGCGTACTGAAACGTACACTATCCTTTTTCTTGAGCTAAAAACCTTGAATAATCTTTGCAAGAACACTCAAGACCGAAAACGTATAAATTTCCTAGTTGTGAGATAATTAAAATACCTTCCTTTATTTAAAGTCCGGGTTATGTACTTGATATTTCACATTAGCCATTTTAAAAAATAGAAATGACATGTTTTAAACTATCTTGCAACTCTCGCTCGAATCTTCAATTACAGCACCCGTGACAATGTAAATCGACATTCTAACACTGTAAATGTTATCGATTCCAAGGAGACAGTGTCGAGAAGATTCTTTTTGAATTTCTGTTTGTTCTGATTTTATATTTTTCTTTGAAGTTTTATATTTTGGTATTTGCTTTTCTCAAAATAAGTAACATGTGATGCTTGATGATGAAGTCAAGCATCTCATTTGTCCAGAACCTCCCAAATAGCTGGAGTCCAACTACTCAAACCGCATCCTTCTGACAAGATACTAAACGATCCTCAGAAGGGCTATCGTAACATCTCAGCTAATCAGTATTACAGTTTTGACAAAAAACTAGTAATTTTCATATACCATATTTCAACCTGTGCCTATTATGAAATGATACCGAGTATGATTGCTTGGGTTCTTACCGGCGAAATGCTAACCATGTGTTAGCATGATATTGCATGGCTGGGCCTGAGAGTCGCAATATACACGGTATATTTTGTTGTAGTACTTGAAGCCATATTCTTGAAGTTGTGTCCTCATTCCACATTACTTTAAAGCACAAGTGCAGATAACCCACGGTACTCTTACATCTGCTGAAGACTTTGTAGTGCAGTTTTGTTTTCGTTGACATCCAACTTACTAGCTTATCACCAAGGAACTATATCCCTCCAGAAGGCTTTTCTCCGATAGGCAAGGCAACCGGCATGAGCGGATCGTCGGAAAATGCTGTTAGTTCAAAGGGCTGAATCTTTGGATACAAGAGTCCCATGTTAATGGTACCCTTTAGGTATTTAAAGATTCATTAACCTCCTTGAGGTGCTTTTGTTTGGTACGGGCGGATATACGTGCACCAATTGCATACTGCTTGCACTAAGTCTTGGTCTACTATATGTCAAGATCATGAGTGATCTCCGATCTTACTACGAATAATCAGATCTGGTCTACGGTTCACCACTCAAATCTACATCTAGTTGGGTTAAGTACCAATGGTGTACTAATGGAGTGACTATTGTCATATTATGCTTTTCAAATTGAAATTTTGAATTTTTTTATATCAAATCAAACCGCTGCTATTTCTTACTTACCGACTCGCTTCCTAAGATAAATTCACCAAACGCCGTGACTTAGAAACTTCGCCGACCTTTACTTGTGATACGAGTAGGCTTTAACAACCTTTCTGGCTTCCTGCAATCCTTTGAATGAGTGGCCAAATCCTTGGCAATTAAAAGTACTGTATCCCTTCTGTGCCTACCGGGAACTGCCTATAGTTTTCCCTAGCTCCAGCAACTGTTATTGCCTTTGATTCCCAAACTTGCCCTGACTGATTGTCGTTTGTTAGACCCTTGGGGTGGTAACTTCATCTTGTTCCTGGATTATGAAGAATTTTTAAGGTTGTTGTTGTGTAGTCAGTAAGAGGCTATGAAATACTTTGCAAGTAGATCCAAAGTCTTTTTGCATGCCTTTATCCCTCTGACTTTGTTCAGGGTCACATGTCTTCTTCAGTTACTGACTCAGAATTGAGGTGAACTGGTTGGCGATCCTCTTTGCCTTTATGTCTGGTAGATGCTCTAGGTCACTGTAGAAGATGATGTTGCATTTATATATTTTGAGGTTTGGTCTTGATAGTACATTTATCTGAATATGGTTGAGCTGTCGTAAAAGTGCTAATTATATTTGCACTTTGGCTATTCTCTCAGCAACGGATATTATTAACTCATTTTACTTCATTTTGATACTGCTTCAGAATGTCAAAAAGTGTGTGATATGAGATGGTGTCTATTTCTTTTGATTGCTTGACAACCGTCACAAATCTTGACCATTCTGGTTGAAGTTGTTGAAGAAATTGAACGTTCACTTGCATTGTAGTAACTTGCAAGTTGTTCCTTGTCAACTCATTCATCAGTTTATAAAACCGTGAGTAATACGACTCCATTGATTCTCCATCTCGAGAAGTAAACTTCCCAAATTCCCAGAACAGATTGGTCTTTACATCTTGTACGTTCAATGATTCACCCTGTTGTAGCCTTTCAATGGCTATCCACATCTCATTCGCTGTTTTACAAGCATCAACAGTGGAATAGATATCATCTCCAATACCAGTTAAAAGCAAGAAAATTGCTTCTTTTTCAGACAGAAAGTGTTCTTTGTTCTCTGGAGTCATGTTCAATACTGTTTCAATTGTTGTATGTTGTTGTATTGCAGGATTACCTTCCGTTGCAGCAACAGCTTGAACTAGTACAGTAGATGGCACGTAGGGACCAGATAGTATGCTTTTTCTCAGTCCCTCACCATTTGGTTTCGTGTCAATGTACCGTAGAAAACGTGATCTCCATTGTGAATATCTTCCTGGTCCAAGCATTGGTGGACGATCTTTTGAACCAGCTGCCATGATATTGTTGTGCATTTGACTATCTGTTGAGGATGTATTGACTGGAGTAGACATGATGAATGAATGGTTATGAATTATGAAGTGTGAAAGTTGTTGGATCTTTAGTGGATGTAATGTGATTGAGGTTGTGGTTTTTGATTACAATTATCGTTCACGGGATTTTACAGGTCTATGATTAAAACCGATAAGAAGTTAACGGGATTTTACAAAATCAATAGAAAACCGTGAATGAGTAATTGATTGTGTTTAAGGTTTGTTTGTTGTGAATTGATTGTCTTTTAAGAGCTTGTGTATGGTTTAGGTTGATGTTTGTTGCTATTGGTTAAGTGTCGATTAAAGTTCAAAGTCCGAGGATAAAATGCAATGTTGGAAAAAATCCAAGTGGTGAATCAGTGTGTTAAATCGCTGGATCAGTGTGTTAAATCGCTGGATTAGAGGTAAACCGCTGGCTTAAATCGCTGGTTTAATTCACCTGCTTAATTCACCTGTTTGGAAATTGCATGTTTCGCTTGGAATTTTGCATATTTCGCTTGGGGCTTGCATATTTCGCTTCTAACTTGCATATTTCGCTTAGACTTGTCATATTTCGCTTGATTACTCAAACTGTCATATTTCGCTTTAAAATGACATATTTCGCTTGCAAAGTTACATATTTCGCTTGCCTAATGACATATTTCGCTTCAAAGTTGTCATATTTCGCTTGAAACATGTTTCGCTTCATTCAAAAACATATTCCGCTTCCTTCAAACATATTTCGCTTGATTCATACCTGCATATTTCTCTTCGAGCAAAATACGTATTTTTCACACAAAATCACCAAAATCAAACCCTTTATGACCTTTTAACTTGATTTTTCTTGCACAACTAGTTACCTTATGCCTAGATCTTGCTTAAACACATAAACATAAACACATCTAAGCACAAAAATCCGGGTTAGACTTTTTGAACCAAGAACAAATAAAGTTACTTACTAACTCACGAATTTGATCTTGTTTAGCCACAAGAATCATACACAAATCCACTGTTGCTCAGATACCAATTGTAGGATCCCGATAATCACTTCACTTCATATCATACAACACGAATCATGAATCGAAGAAGAAAATAGAAGAAGAAATGAAGGTTTTAGAGAGAGAAACAAGAGAGAGAGTTGAGAGAGAATATAGAAAAGGAAATGAGAAAGATATATTAAAGTGAACTATTGCTTCCCTTTTCCAAAGAGGAAAAGGTATATATACCCCGACACTTTAAAGTGACGTGCAAGATATTTGACTAGAACCCGGGCTCAGGTTTTGCTTGGGATTAAACCCGAAACATATACAATATTAGCTTAACTATCGAGCCCGATTCCTGATATTATACTATTACAACATTAACTAATTAAATGACCGAGACCCGTACACGTAATGAATGAACTTCCTGTTCGGCTCAATATTTTGAGGCTAACAATCTCCCCCGAAGTGAGTTCATTGATGACACTCCTTCATGAGATAAATGAGATTGCTTTTGTTTAAGCTCGTGTGGTCTTGGTCTTTCTCTTTGTTCTTTGTTGTAGGTTTGTTCCTTCATGCTTTGCGATCTAGACTTTGAACTTTGAGCCTTTGTATTGTTTTATCATCTTTGCTATCTTGCGATTTGTGTCTTTGACCCAACATTCTATAACTATGCCTTATTTTGGACAAAGCTTCAAATCAGGAGTTAGCGGAAATTTCTTTGTCTTTAAATCTGAGCTTCATGATAGATTTGTCTTTGTAGATTTGGTGCCAATGTATATGTGGTATTGAATCGACTTTGGTTGATTTGGGATACTGTCCCACAACCGTTTTAACCTGTAGGTTTTAGTTAGTGTAATCGAGGAAAATTGATTTGATTCTGAAAATCAATCGGCATATTACTTGTAAAAGCATTTTTGTAACACATCAGGAGTTTTAAGCTTTATATCAAAAATCATCAACCGTCAATTCATTTACTGGACCATATCGATATCCAGTTGTCACAAGTTCGATTCATATAGAATCTCGCAAGTCACCTACCGAGAGCTTGTTTGAGATTGACTCAAGCAGGATTTCCATCTTCATTGTGAATACTTATAGTATCACTC
>BQNB010049259.1:6921-37687 GCA_026074375.1 Tanacetum coccineum
ACTTTCTCTAACCCTTTCTTCGATTCAAATGAAGATTTTACCTCTAGTGATAACGAGTCACTATCCGATGAGGACGTTCCGGAGGATAAGGTTAAAATTTACTCGAACCCTCTTTTCGAATTCGATGACGAATATATCTCTAGTAACGTAAATCCTCTGTTTGATGAGGTGTTAGAGAACATCGAGAGTAAGGACTCTTATGTTTCTAATATGGATGATCCGACTTTGCTTGTCACACCTCTTTTCGATGCTAATGAGGATGAGTGTTTTGACACAGGAGGCGATATTAATGAGATCGATGCTTTTCTAGATATTGATGTTCTTACGGATATAAAAGACGGTTATCATGATTCGGAGGGAGATATAATCTATCTTGAGAGTTTACTTATAAATGACACTATCCCTAATCTCCCTCCTAAGGTGTGTTTAGGTCATGACCCAAAAAGCTTAAATAATGAACCTGATAATTTAAAGAGTATGGTCAAAGTTTTCGACCCCGGGAGAAAAAAAAATTCTCCAACTTATGTGAGATTACCCTTTGAGGATCTCCATTATCTTTCCCTCACATATGTTATCCGAATCTTCCTTCCTCATCTTACTTATTCTATGGATTCTTCTCTTCATCTCTCTTCCGGGAGTGAGGATACTATTTTTGACCCCGACATCTCCGCTTTTCATTTTTCTTCTCTAGAACCGGTGGCATCTCATCGAAGTGGAACTTTCATACGCTTCAATGTTTATCTAAACATCTTGAATGAAAGTCCAATGGAAGTTTGCTCTTCCACATGTTTCGTCCCTAATATCATGATGATATAAGGAGAGTCAAGCTAGAGACTCACACAAAAACAAGCGCTTCATGGGTGGAAACCCATGCTTATCCCTAGTAGTAGTATATTAGTATAATAGTTATGAATAAGTGTGACGTGAGGAGGCTCGCCTCTTCGTTTCTCGTGTTTCATGGTTTGTGTTTTATGTTCAGGATTGCCCGGATTATGAAGACCCTCGTGCTCGTGGTTTTGTCCATCGTTCACTCGATCTTCAATCCTTAGCATGCTTATATATGGGAATCTGATATCCTAGATCTTATTGACTAACGTTTATCTATTAACATAATTAATAAACGGCTTTAGATTTACGTAAGAAACAACCGTTTAATGAGGATATCGCATGATTTTAGTAGGGGTGGCAGTCTTACATTGAGACAATGCTGTAATTTTAGTAATGGAGGTATTTATCCATTTGATCTTACATGCATTTTCTTTGTCTTCACGTAACCCCGTTTTACCTCTAAAAATAGCAAAAATAGGTGATTTTAGGCCAGAATTAAAAAAAAATTCACGAAGTTTTGTCTTTTGAGAATAAATTTTGACTTGATCGAGCATGTTGCGCTCTAGCTTGCCCCTTAACCTATATAAATTTAATCTTTTGCTAGTCTTTTATACAAGAAGCTTTAAAACAACTGAATTCTATCTCAAGATTTGCATATTCCATAATGGACTTTAACTATGCTAAGTTGTTTATAGACTAAGCATTCGCGGATCTTTTTATTAAAGATTTTAAATTTGCGAAGAACGAAAAATGATAAAGTTTTATATAAGTCAGATGATAAACATGGAGAAGTTGGATCTCTTTAGAGCTCATAGAGGTTAATTGTGGCTTTTTGCTCCTACCAGCTTAATAAACGTTATATTATTAAATAAATAAAGTTGCTTTGGTTTTTGCGATTCTTAGTTTAGATCCTTTCAATAGAAGATATCCTTTCTGGTGAGAAGTAAGTAGCACATCTAGGGTTTTGTCAGTGTTTATGGGGAAATAGGCTACCGATTCTTGACGGCTCGCTACCGTTGTCTAGGTAGTTAAAAGACCATAGGACTTAAATATTCTAAAATAATAATAATAATAAAATAAACCGAAGCCGAAATAAGACTTCTGGATCATGGTCGGCTCGCATACCGATGTGACCGTCATTTAAAGGGTGGAGGTAATAATAAAAAACAACTGTGGGCTGATAAAAGTTTACTGTCTCTGGTCGGTTCGCTGCCGATGTGATAGTCTTCAAAAGAAGGCCCATAGTAAGAAATATAAATCTGAGACTGATAAAAGTTTGTTGACTACATTTTGATCGTTCACTCTCGAGTAGCAGCCTTTTAAAAGGTCGAGGATCTCCTGGTCGAAATAAGACTCCTGGACCATGGTCGAATCGCATACCGATGTGGCAGTTGTTTAAAGGACTGTGAGGTTTAATAATGTTGCTATAATAAAAATAATAATAATAATAAAGCCAAATTTCGACTCCGGGGTTATCTAAATAAAGCCTCCGTCTCTGGACTCGTAGTTGAGTTGTTTCGGATGAAATAAAAAGGATAACCCTTAAATCATGCGAAATTAGAACCTTAATGTGGACCTTATTCTCACCATATCGGATCTTTAGGAAAGGATTTCAAACTAATTATGGTCTAAACTGGGTTTACTTTATATGAATAAGGACTTAATTTATTTGTCACCAATAATAAGAATAAGACCTTTAGAGATTTAGGAATAAGGGAGCGAAAAAGTACCAATGCATACACAATTAGCATTTATGAGTAGTGTTAGCATCTTAACTTGTATTTAACAATGATTTCGTTTTTAAGCTTGGTTTGGGCAGGTGAAAAATCAAGGACGATGAATTTATCCTTTTGACACTATTCAAAGTGTTTCTATTTCCATGATCCTAAAAGTTATAATGAAAGTCGATCATGTTGTCACTTGTAAAAAATTAATATATGCATATATATAAAAATGGTAAAACGGGGGGCTTTTCAAAACTAGTGATTTCATAATTCCTTTAGATGAACACTTAGCTACTTTTTGAAGTAATTAGTCAAAGGGGGTTGAAATTTTCAGTTTTCTATGTGTGTTTATGACATTGTGTGAGGACACGATAATAGCTTAGTATGGGGGATTTTTTATATGTGTTTAATCACATATCAACTTTCCTTATTAAAACGAGCTTAAATGATCAAAAATACATAAAAAATGCATTGTATATGTGTGTTTTGTGAATTATGTCTTGCAGGTAACGGATATATCAAATGTGGACAAAAACGAAGCCAAAACGGACAAAAACGAGCACAAGATTGGAAGAGCGTGAGAAAAACAAAGCCGAAGTCATATTTATTTTTAATGGGCCAACCCGTAACCCATTTAATGGGTCGGGTTAGCCCATTATCAATTGAATGATAAAAACATAAGCCTTAATATAAGCCTTAAATCATAAGTCCAAAATCTAAATCCATTTAACCATTTATCCTATCCCTGGTCTATAATAAAAAGCCCAATATTCATACCCGGTCCAAAGTTAAAATAATAAAAACCTTGGTCAACTATTATTGTGTATCTTATCACCCTTCCCTCCTATTTTCACTTCTACAACAAACACGCAGAGTTAAACCAATTCACCCACACGCATCTCCTTCTAGAAGCTGACACCCCCTGACACGTCTGACATAACTTGACACGTTGGCAATCCTAATGACTCCTATTGGTTACAAATTCATGGAAGCAATCTAAGGGATCAAAGAGATGGATTGGATGATCAAGGGCTGAGATTTAAGGTTAAGGATGTTCCTCCTCACACCTAGAAGCTTCTTCTTCAGCTATAAATAGAGGATGAAATCACACAATGTATTTATCTAGATAGGAGTAGGAGTAGTGTAGTGTAGCTTATTTACCAGCTTATTGTAATTTTCTTTAATGTAAATTTGTTTTTAAAAGCTTGTAATCTCTTTTAGTATTAATTAAATTCAGTTTCATTTAAATTCGTGTTAAATTCAAGTTTTAGTTTATGCAAATTTGGCTTAAATGTGTTTAGAAGTAATCAAATAAGCTCAATAAGCTCTCTCCTTAACTCTTTAAGCTAGCTCTAATTCAATTAATCTTTTTAAAGCTTAACTGAATGAGCTTTTCACCTCAAATCTCTCAAAAAGTTAGTTTTAGCTATTTTGGATGATAAGCCAGAAATAGATAGGCTTATGGGCTTTATCAGCTTGTTTTTAACAAGCTGGAGCTTGTAGATGAGCTCTTAAGAGAAAATAAGTCCTTGTTTAAGCAAAGGACAAGGTACATTTACTTTTACTCTTTTCTTAAGCTTAAGTACTGTTTAGCTTATCAATCTGCTTATTTTAGCTTATTCATTGTTTAATTGTGCTTAATCTGTCTTATTATAGCTTAATGTGTTTAAATCATAGCTTAGAAGAATTTGAAATTGAGTTTTTAAAAGTTTTTAGTTAAAACTGTTTGAATAAGCAGTCAATACTGCTAATAGAATTTGCTTAAATCTAGAGCTTATCAATTAGTAGATTGTGCTTATTTGTCTCTATTTAGCTTAGTTCTTCATCTGTTTTCACTATTCAATGCTTATTTAGGTCTCACTTAGCTTAAAATTAGCTTTTCTAGATTTAAAGGGGTGTTTGGGTTAAGCTGCATTAACTAGGAAAAATTAAGTATAGTCTGTTTTTAGTCGTCTTATTAGTATTCATAAGGTTTAATTAAGTCTAAAATCTAGTTCTATTAAGTTTTAATTAAGTTTTGTTAAGTTTGGAGGTTTATTTCATCAAAAAGTCATGTTTGCTAGTTTTTTTAAAGTTGTTTCAAATTGCTAATTTGTGAAAGTCTTCTTAAGGTGTGGGTTTAGAGCTAAGAATGGGTTTCAATTGCATCATTGTGCATCTGTTTGAGTCTCTTGTTCTTGAAATAGCCTTTTAAAGCATTTTAGCTCAAAGTCAGTCAAAGTCTAGTTAATGTGTTGGTTGATCTTAAGAGTCTATTATTGCAGATCATTAGAGGTTTAGTTATAGCTTAACTTGGTTTTAATTTGATCATTTTTATCTTATTGTAGTCTAAATTGAGTCTGTTTTAAGTTTTTAATTTGTCAAAAGTATTTTTTTGGTCTTAAAATTTAGTTGCAAAAGTCATTTAGCATGAAAAGTCAAAAACAGGTTATGTATGCTAACTGTTTTAGTTTGAGTTTTTAGCTTTCTTAGTTTTTATTTTAGCTTAATTCCAGTTTGAATTTGCTTATTGATTCAAGTTTTAGATCTGTAATAAGCTTTTTGCCTTTTAATTTGCTTATGGAGTCTTATTTTTAAGCTGCAATATTGTTACTTTAACTAAAAAATCCAAAAACCAGAAGAGTAATCTGTCACTTTCATTTTTCATTTCTAGCTTATTTTCTTAGCTTATTTGCTCAATTCTTGCTTATTTGTGTTATTAGCTTATAGGACTTTATTTGTTTTTAGCTTGCAGCTTATTTTAAGTGCTTATGTGTCCTTAATTTTAGCTTAAAGTTTGTCAAAAGTTCTACTTGAATCCTTTTTAAGTGATCTATCTTATTGCCTTTTAAATGCTTTTTAGCTTATTGTTTTTGCTTATTTCAAGTTTTTATAGCTTATTAAGTTTAGGCTAGTATCTGTTTTAGCTTATTTCGTTTTACCTTTAGCTTATTTAGTCTTAAAAAGCAAAACAGTTTAAGCTAAGTACTCTTCTTTTTCGTTTTATATCTTGCACCATTTAATACTTATGCTTTAATCCCTAGTTTTGCTTATCAGCTTATTTAAGCTTATTTACCTGCTTATTTCAACTGCTTTTCCAAATCTTTTATTTTTTTAGATTTTAATTAGTTCAAAGTACTTTTCATAAAATTTTCAAATTTTTATAAATTAGTTTAATATTTTTTATGTTATTTTTAGATTAAATCTATTTTTAATTCATATTAAAATAAAATAAAAATGAAAAAAAATATAAGTTTCTTTTTTTCTAAATTTTTTTTAGTCGTTTGGACTTTTTAGAAATTAAATTTGAAGTTTTTGGGTTTAAAATTTTGTTATTTAGGTTTTTTAAGTCTCGGTTTTGGAATCCGTTATCATTTTATGCTTAATGTTTTTATTTGTGCCTATATTGTTAGATTTTTGTAATTTTATTGCTTTCCATTTGCGCTTATTCGAATTAGAATCCAAAACTAATCTTTAATGACTTTCAAGCTGATTCACGACATAAACGTGCTTTCCTTCACTCTCACGAGGAGAACGTTCCGGTGTTGATTACTTATTATTCATTCCTAAGAGTAATTTGTAAAATACTTAGCTTACGTATACGTATATTATATTTTCTTACTATATATATATATATATATATGTATATATATATATATATATATTATATTAAGAGGGTTGTATTTGACGAACATCAATGCACAAGGCAAATTCAAGTTCAGTGATGTCTTGGGTCCCTAAAAGTGATCTAATTTTTTACCATATGTTCTGGCAATCACAAAACCATGATTTGATGGATTAAAAGGATTGATTGACAAGTGGAGCTAATGGCACTATGACAGGGAAACATGTACTTTATTACTGGACTTTGAGAAATTGCATGAAGGATATGTTTCCTTTGGATGGTAACCAAAGAGGAGAATAATCACAGGCAGAGGTACAATCAAAACTGGTAATTTAGATTTTGAGAATGTGTATTTTGTAAGAGAGTTACAGTTTAACCTCTTTAGTGTCTTACAAATGTGTGACAAAAAGAATAGTGTTCTCTTTAATGACACTGAATGTATTGTTTTATCTCCAAACTTTAAGTTAACTGATGAAAGTAAGTGTTTACTTAAACTTCTAGAAAAGAACAATATGTAATAGTGTTGATTAAAGAATATTGTTCTAAAGTGAGGTCTAAATTGTCTCTTTGTAAAGCCGAAATTCTATGTATTAAACTTTGGCATAGGAGACTTGGACACATAAATTTTAAAACTATGAATAAACTGGTAAAGGGAAATCTTGTAAGAGGTTTATCTTCAAAACTTTTTAAAAATGATCAAACCTGTGTTGCTTGTCAAAAAGAAAAGCAACATAGAGCTTCTTTTAAGTCCAAATCAGCAAGTTCAATCAGCCAACCTTTACATATGTTGCACATGGATTTGTTTAGTTAGGTTTTATTTCTAGCTACTAAGGATGAGACTAGTGGCATACTTAAGTCCTTTATAACTGGAGTAGAAAATCTAATAGATCAAAGGGTTAAGGTAATTAGGTGTGACAATGAAACTGAGTTTAAAAATAAGGAGATGAATTAGTTTTGTGAGAGAAAAGGTATTAAGAGAGAATTTAGTGTAGCTAGAACTCCTCAACAAAATAGAGTAGCTGAGAGGAAAAATAGAACACTAATTGAGGCTGCTAGGATAATGCTAGCTGATTCTAAGCTACCTACTACTTTTTTGACTGAAGCAGTTAATACTGCTTGCTATGTGCAAAATAGAGTATTAGTAACTAATCCTCATAACAAGACCCCTTATAAACTTTTTCTTAGTAGAAAACCAGCTTAGGCTTCATGAGACCATTTGGGTGTCCTATTACAATTCTTTTATACCTATAGAATCAACTTAGGAAGTTTGTTGGTAAGGCTTGTGAGGTTTCTTTGTGGGTTACTCATTCAATAGTAAATCATTTAGAGTATTCAACAGTAGAACTAGGATAGTTTAAGAGAACCTGCATGTTCAGTTTAGTGAGAATACACCTAATATTACAGGAAGTGGAACAAATTGGCTTTTTGATACTGATGCACTAACAAAGTCATTGAATTATAAGCTAGTTGTTGCAGGAAATTAGTTTAATGGTAATGTAGGTACAAAATCATGTGATGATGCAGGTAAAACTAGTATGGAGACAGTACCTGGTAAAGATTACATTCTGCTACCATTGTGGCCTGCTGATCTACTGTTCTCTCAAAGTTCAAAGAGTTCTCCTGATGCTGGATTCAAACCTTCAAGTGATGGTGAAAAGAAGGTTGATGGTGATCCAAGTAAAGAGGATGAAAGTAATGATCAAGAGAAGGATGATAATGTTAACAACACTAATAATGTTAATACTGCTAGTGACAGAAACAACACTAACAATGTTAATGCTGTTAGTTCAAATGTTAATGCTGCTGACATAGAAGTTAATGCTGTTGGTGCAAAAATAAGCATTGAACTTCCAGATGATCCAAATATGCCTGAATTGGAAGATATTGTCTATTCAGATGATGATGAAGATGTTGGTGCAGAGGTTGACATAAACAATTTGGATGCATTTATGCCTGTCAGTCCTATTCCAACTACAAGAGTACATAAAGATCATCCAGTTGAACAAATTATTGGGACTTAAATTCTAGCACACAAACAAGAAGAATGACAAAAGAATTTGGAAGAACTGTGTTTGTTTAGATCAGTTCAACAAAGAACAAAACTCCAAAGACTTTCAAAAATTGCTTGTTGGTGCTTTTTTATCAAAGAAGAACCCAAAGGTATATTCTCTGCATTGATGGATTCAAGTGGATATAAAGCTATGCAGGATGAGCTTCTACAATTCAAATTACAAAAGGTTTGGCTCTGGCGGATTTACCAAATGGTAAAAGGGCTATTAGGACTAAATGGGTTTATAGGAACAAGAAGGATGAAAGAGGCATTGTGATAAAGAACAAAGCAAGGTTAGTTGCTTAAGGGTACACACAAGAAGAAGGGATTGACTATGATGAATTCTTTGCCCCTGTTGCCAGAATTGAAGCAATTAGGCTTATTTCTTAGCCTACTGCTCATTAAAGACTTTATTGTTGTACCAAATGGTTTGTCAAGAGTGCTTTTCTTTATGGAAGATTAAGAGGAAGTCTATGTTGTCAATCCACCAGATTGGAAGATCCAGGAATTTCCTGACGAGTGATACAAAGTAGAAAAGGCACTTTATGGATTGCATCAAGCTCCTAGAGCTTGGTATGAAACCTTGTCAACTTATTTTGTGGACAATGGGTTTTAGAAAGGAAAAATAGATAAGACTTTGTTTATCAAAAAGGACAAATGTGATATTTTACTAGTTCAAGTGTATGTAGATGTTATCATTTTTGGTTCTACAAATATGTTATTATGCACAGAGTTTAAGAAGATGATGCATGAGAAGTTTCAGATGAGTTCTATGGGTGAACTCATATTCTTCTTACGACTGCAAGTAAAGCAGAAGGAAGATGGAATTTTTATCATCAAGATAAGTATGTGATTGAGATTTTGAAGAAATTTGGTTTTACTGATGTCAAGACAGCAAGCACACCTATGGAAACTCAAAAGCCTTTGCTCAAGGATGAAGATGGTGAAGAAGTGGATGTTCATTTATATAGATCAATGATTGGTTCATTGATGTATCTTACTTCTTCAAGACCTGATATTATGTTTGCAGTGTGTGCCTGTGCAAGATACCAAGTCAACCCAAAAGTGTCACATCTTCATGATGTGAAAAGAATTTTTAGATACTTAAAAGGTCAACCTAAATTGGGTCTTTGGTATCCAAAAGATCCACCTTTTGATTTGGTAGCATACACTGATAGTGATTATGCTAGAGCAAGTCTGGATAGGAAGTCCACAACAGGAGGTTTTCAATTCCTTAGGTGTAGATTGATTTAATGGCAGTGCAAGTAGCAGACTGTGGTTGTTAATTCCACAACAGAGGCTGAATATGTAGCTGCTGTGGCCAAGTGCTTTGGATTCAAAATCAATTGCTTGATTATGGGTATAACTTTATGCATACAAAGATCTATATTGATAATGAGAGTACTATATGCATAGTTAAGAACCCTGTTATTTATTAAAAAACAAAGCACATTGAGATTAGGCATCACTTTATCAAAGATTCCAATAAAAAAAAGCTAATTTGCATGTTGTGATTTAATGTTGTCATGGTTCGTGTATATTACTACTGCTTTTTGGGCTTTATTGCTACAGTTGGTGATACGAGCCCAACTAGAAGTTAATACTGCCAGGTTTAAGAAGTTAATACTGCTAATACTGCTAGCAGAGTTATTACTGCTGGCGTATTGTTAATACTGCTAGAGTATTAATATTACTGCTAGAGTATTAATAGTACTGCTGGCGTTTTAAGTGTTTTCATTGGGCCAAGGGACAATCATGTGATGTTGTAGCTTATTTTTTATTACATGTATAGATAAATTCTTTTATCAAGTCTAAAATTTGAATGTTGTGATAGTACACTTTGCTTCTGTAACTAACTTCAGTTATGTCATCATTGACAGGTATTTACACTAAGGTAATTATCAGTATTTATATGCTAAAGATTAATCGTATTATATGCAGGATCAATAGTCTAAACTTTACCATATGGAGTTGCACAACTGTTATTAGTAGCACGAATTATTATCTATGTGTTATAGAAGGTACGAATTCATAATTCATATTGTATCTAACACTACAAAAGTTGCAATCATACATGAGAATAAAGATTATATATCCGTTGAAATTAGTTCAGGTCCAAATTTGTCTGCAAGCACAGTTCAGGTCCAAAGGTTTATGTGGTGTCTGTCAGTTTGGTACATATATGAAACTGTTAAAGGTACATTCTTTTTCTTCGTACAAACTTTGTTGTCGGTCTATTTTCACCTTAAGAAACAGAGAATCACTAGGTAGTTCATCATTATGCTTGCTGTTTGCACATTAGGTTTAGGTCCTGGTTGCATTTTTACCTTGACTGCAATTGCCAAATAGGAGTGTAGCTCATATGGTAGAGCGCTCGCATTGCATGCGAGAGGTACGGGGTTCGATTCCCCGCACTTCTATATTTTTTCGTTGTGTGACTAAATATTACAAAACGCCACACAAACATAAAATTCATGTGGCCATTGGATGAACAATAGTCACATAAAATACACATTTACTTGACTTTAAAAACATATGGTCACACTTATTAACACTTTTGGCCACTTTTGGTTAACTTGTATGTGACTAAATCCCAAAAAAACCATGCTTTGTGTGACTAAATATTACAAAAGGCCACACAAACATACAATTCATGTGACCATTGGATGAACAATAGTCACATAAAATACACATTTACTTGATTTTAAAAAGCATATGGTCACACTTATTAAGACTTTTGGCCATTTTTTTAAATTGTATGTGACTAACTCCAAAAAAACAACACCGGTTGTGTGACTAAAGCACCACAAACGTCACATTTATTATATATTCATGTGGCCACAGGACGGGAAATAGTCACACAAAATACACATTTACTTGAATAAATCATCTCAAATGTCACATATATTATATATTTATGTGTCCAAAGGACGAACAATAGTTACTCTCAAAAACTATTCGTGTGACTATAAAGTGTTTACGGTCACTAATACTGATTAATCCAACAAAACTTATGCCTAATTTGTCACACATATTCGGGTTTCGGTCACTGTTTTTCAATGGAAATAGCCACGAACTCCCTAACATGACCGTATGTGACCTACAGTGGCGCGATCTTTAGTGACAAACACCCAAAAAAACATGTGTGACCATATGTATATCGTCACACATTTTTGGAGTGACCAATACCAGTTTTTGTACCAGTGCCATTAGTTGCTTTTTCATTGGGTACCCAGAACGATTAAGGGTTTCTGGTTTTATTGCCCGTCTCACAGTATCAGAATTATTGAGACACGCCATGCAGAGTTTCTTGAAAATGCTAACAACGGTGGGAGCAGTTCATTTAGAAGAATTGAACTACAAGAGGCTCGGGATGAGACACCTATAATTCATGTGCCCATCCAGATTAACACGCCACTTGACACTTCGAATGATCACTTAATTGCTCAAGATCATCCAAATAATGTCGAGGAAAATGAACCTAATCCTGAAATTAATGTTGAACCAAAAGAAACTCAACAACTGTTGCATAAGTTGCAACGAAATAGGAAGCCCACAAACTTTGATGATTACTATACCTATTTGAATGAGGCCGATTTTGACTTAGGGAAATGCAATGATCCTGAATCCTTTGAGGATGCCATTACTTGTGACCAATTAACTCGTTGGAGGGAAACAATAGAAGATGAGATGAATTCAATGAGCAAAAACAACATTTAGGAACTTGCTGAATTACTAAACGGTGCAAAACCTATTGGATGCAAGTGGGTCTTCAAGACCAAATTTGACCCAAATGGAAATATCGAGCGATACAAAGATCGTTTGGTTACGAAAGGGTATACTTAAAAGGAGGGTGTTGATTATAGAGAAACCTTTTCTCTTATATCAAGAAAAGATTCCCTAAGGATCGTAATGACCCTTGTAGCTCACTTTGACTTAGAGTTACATTAAATGGACGTCAAAACGGCATTTCTTAATGAAGATTTACATGAAGACGTGTACATGGCCCAACCACAAGGTTTTAGATCTAAACAAGAACATCTAGTTTGTAAACTCAAGAAATCTATTTATGGGCTTAAGCAAGCATCTCGTTAATGGTATTTAAAGTTCAATGAAGTGATGAAGAAACACAACTTCATTAAAAATCAGGTAGATCAGTGCGTATACCTCAAGATGAGTAGGAGCAACTTTATTATACTTGTGTTTTATGTGGAGGATATCCTTCTAACAAGTAATAATATTGATTTGTTGCATGAGTCAAAACATTTTCTATCTAGAAACTTTGACATGAAAGATCTTGGTGAGGCCTCGTATGTTATTAGAATTGAAATTCACCGAGATCGAGCCAATGGGACATTAGGGTTATCCCAAAAGGCATATATAGAACGCATACTCAATAGGTTCAATATGCAACATTGCTCCCCCACAGTCGCTCTCGTAATTAAGGGTGATGTTTTCGGGTCTCATCAATGTCAGTAATGTCAGAAAACTGAGGTTGAATATGAGAAAATGAGGCGAATTCTTTATGCTTTCGTAGTAGGAAGCTTAACGTATGCTCAAGTTTGTACTCGACCAGATATCGCTTATATATGCGGCATGTTAGGCAGGTTTCAATCTAATCTTGGCCTACTTCATTGGAAAGCTGCTAAGAAAGTATTGCAATATTTACAAGGAACAAAGGAGTACAAATTAACTTATACTAGATCCGACAACCTTGAATTTATTGGATACTCGAATTCAGACTTTGTGAAATGCAAAGACACTAGAAAGTCAACTTCAGGATATATTTTCATGCTATCAGGTGGGCCTATTTCTTAGAAGAGTAAAAAACAAGTGCTAACAACAACATCAACAATGATGGCTGAGTATGTCTCAGTTTATAATGCGACATGCCATGCAATGTTGTTGAGAAATTTGATCACAAGACTCAAAATTATTAACTCCATTTTAAGGCCATTAAAGATTTACTGCGATAATAGCGCAGACGTGAGCTTCTCAAACAGTAATAGGTCAACTAGAGCTGGTTTATACCTCGATACAAAGTACTTATTCGTACGTGTTGGGATTAAAAGACTTCTTGATGATCTTAGAGTTACTGCTGTTAAGGTATTAGTTACTGCCGCTAAGCATAAATTAGTGTTGTTAGTAATCTTAATGAAAAATATGCTAAGTAGTTAGTACAGCTAGTTTCTACTACTAGTGTAAGTTACTACTACTAGTGTATATTACTACTGCTAGTTACTACCGGTAGTGTAACTTAGTACTGCTAGTATATGTTAGTACTGCTAGAGTAAAGTTAGTATTGCTGGTGAAGATTGAAGAAAATATTCTAAGTAGTTACTACTGCTTGTACACAGTTAATGTTGTTGGTGTATAAGTTACTACTGCTAGTGTTCAGAGTTAATGCTGCTGGTACAAAGTTACAACTGCTGAAAGATTACAACTGCTGAAAGGATAAAGACTGCTCAGAGAAGATAAAGATTGCTTAAAGATCAAGGTTACTTAGTTGATAAGGATTGCTATTTTTAGAATAGATCTTTAAAAATATTCTAAGTTTATGTAATATATTGTAAATCGACTAGGACTCCTTGGTGTATAAAAGGAGGCCATAGGGTATAGAGTTCTATGCATTAAAAATGAGTCATTTATAGAATTGTCATAGCTTCAAGATTTTGTAACCCTAATACTAGTTAGAGTATTCGTATTAATATATTGAAGCTTTTGTTTGTTAATATGTGTGTTCATTAGAATTACTATTTCATTAAAGAATTCTTCTTATATTAAAGATTAGATTCCGTATAATCTTTAGTATTATCAAACAAAGTTTCTATCATAGTTTTGTAGGATTTATCTTGCATAACTAAACCTTACACAAGCTAAGGAATTCAAGATCCATTGAAGTGGGATTAACAAGTGGTATCAGAACCAGGTTGCTTTAAGAAACTTTTCTAAGAAGACATGGATCAAGACTAAGTACATATGGTGGCTGCATCAAAAGTGCATATGCTCAAACCAGGTGAGTATGAGCTTTGGAGGATGAGGATGGAACAGTATATCCGGATGGTTGATTATTCTCTGTGGGAAGTCATAAAGAATGGTAATGCACCTCCAATAACAAAACTTGTTGAAGGTGTTAAGACTATAATTGCTCCTTCAACTGCTGAAGAAAAGGCACAAAAGAGGTTAGAGCTGAAGGCAAGAAGCACTTTATTGATGGGCATCCCTAATGAACATCAATTGAAGTTTAACTCCATCAAAGATTCCAAGTCATTGCTACATGCCATTGAGAAGAGGTTTGAAGGGAATGCTGCTACTAAAAAGACTCAGAGGTATCTTCTAAAGCAGTAGTATGAAAATTTTATTACATCTAGCTCAGAGGTATTAGATCAAACCTTTGATAGGATTCAAAAGCTTATTAGTCAGTTGGAGATTCATGGTGAAAGTATCTTACAAGAAGATGTGAATCAAAATTTCTTAAGAAGTATGTCACCAGAATGGAACACACATATCATTATGTGGAGGAACAAGCCTAAGATAGATACATTAATCTTGGATGATCTTTATAACAACCTAAAGATCTATGAACCAGAGGTCAAAGGGACATCAAGCTTATGAACAAACACATAAAACATAGCCTTTGTATCCTCAAACAGCACCAGCAATACAAATGGAGAAGTTAATACTGCTCATGGTGTTACAACTGCTAGCACTCAAGCTACTGCTATTAACTCAACAACCATTGATAACTTGAGTGATGTTGTTATCTGTGCTTTCTTTGCAAGTCAACCAAACAGTCCACAACTTGACAATGAGGACTTGTAATAAATTAATCCTAATGATTTAGAAGAGATGGACTTGAGGTGGCAGATGGCTATGCTAACAATAAGGGCAAGGAGATTCTTGAAGAACACTGGAAGAAAGCTTATTGTTAATGGTACTGAAACCATTGGGTTTGATAAGTCAAAGGTGGAGTGTTATAACTGCCAAAAAAGGGGACACTTTACAAGGGAGTGCAGGGCTCCAAGGAATTAAAAAAATAGGAATAGAGAGAACACAAGAAGTGTGCCAGTGGAGACAACTACTTCTAATGCTTTGATCTCATGTGATGGTCTTGGTGATTATGATTGGAGTGATCAAGCATAAGATTGCACTCATGGCTTACTCTTCTACAAGTTCTAACTCTGATGTATCTACTGATTCAAATTGTTCATCATCTTGTTTGGAAAATTTTAAAATTCTTAAAGAACAAAAAGAACAAATGTTAAAAGACTTAAGGACATCTAAGATAAATGCTATTACTTATAAAACATGTTTAAAGTCTGTAGAAGTAAGACTTCTAGTTTATAAGAAAAATGAGTCTGTTTATGAAGAAGATATCAAACTCTTAAAACGTGAGATTTATTTAAAAGAAGTAGCCATTACAGAGCTTAGGAGAAAGTTGGAACTGGCTCAAAAACAAAAAGATGAAATTCAGCTAACAGTAGAAAAACTTGAGAATTCATCTAAAAGCTTAAGCAAACTAATGGATTGTCAGATAGTTGATAAGTGCAAAACAGGTTTAGGGTATAATGTTGTTCCACCTCCCTATACAGGAAAATTTATGCCTCCAAAAACTAATTTGTCATTCTATGGTCTAGAGGATTTTGTAAATGAGCTTATAGTTAGTGGGCCTACAGTTAAGAAGCCTAAAGTTGAGACTAGTGAAGCTAAGGCTAGTGTAGATAAGCCTAAGGTTGTTAGGAAGAATAATGGTGCTCCAATTATTGAGGATTGGGTGTCTGATAGTAAGGAAGAAGATATGCCTCAGGCTAAGATTCAAAAGAAAACAGTTAAACCTAGTTTTGCTAAAATAGTGTTTGTTAAATCTAAAGAGCAAGTAAAAACTCCTAGAAAAACAACTGTTAAACAAGGTAATCAAAATAGGAAGAGCACACATAGTCCTAGAGGAAACTAAAGAAACTGGAATAATATGATCTCTCAAAGATTAGGAAGTAATTTTGAGATGATTAACAAAGCTTGCTATGTATGTGGAAGTTTTGATCACCTGCAGTATGATTGTGATAGCCATCAAAGACAGTTTAATAATAAAAAGATGGTAAAACAAGTGTAAAACTATACTCAAAGGGTGAATCATCAGAATTTTTCTAGAATATCTCACCCCAGTCTTAAAAGGAACATGGTTCCAAAAGCAATATTAATGAGGTCTGGTCTAGTATCACTTACTACTGCTAGACCAGTTCATACTGCTCAACTTAAAACAACAGTGAATAGTGCAAGACCAATGACAAATGTTTTTAATAAAGCACATTCAACTGTTAGAAGGCCCATTAACAATAAAACAGCAACTAAAAACAGTAATTTTAATCAGAGTGTTAATACTGTTAGTGATAAGAATGTTAATACTGCTAGGCCAAAAGCAGTAGTTAATGTTGCTAGGCCAAAAGCAGTACTTAATGCTGTTAAGGGAAACCAGGTCAATGCTGTTAAGGCCTCAGCTTGTTGGGTTTAGAAACTAAAGACTAAAGTTTTAGACCATGTTTCTAAATACAACAGTGCATCAATGAAATTTAAAAGATTTAATTATATTGATGCACAAGGCAGATCCAAGTCAGTGATGGCTTGGGTCCCTAAAAGAGACTGATTTTCTTACCACATGTGCAGAGCAATCCACAAATGGATTCACAGGACCAAAGAGTGATTGACAGTGGATGCTCAAGTCACATGACATGGAACATGTCCTATCTTACTGATTTTGAAGAAATTAATGGAGGATATGTTGCCTTTGGAGGTAACCCCAAAGGAGGAAAAATCACAAGTAGAGGTACAATCAAAACTGGTAATTTAGATTTTGAGAATGTGTATTTTGTAAGAGAATCACAGTTTAACCTCTTTAGTGTCTCATAAATGTGTGACAAAAGGAATAATGTTCTCTTTAATGACACTGAATGTATTATTTTATCTCAAAACTTTAAGTTAACTGATGAAAGTCATGTTTTACTTAAAGTTCATAGAAAGAACAATATGTATAGTGTTGATTTAAAGAATATTGTTCCTAATGGAGGTCTAACTTATCTCTTTGCAAAAGCCACATCTAATGAATACTTTGGCATGGGAGGCTTGGACACATAAATTTCAAGACTATGAATAAACTGGTTAAGGGAAATCTTGTAAGAGGTTTACCTTTAAAACTTTTTGAAAATAATCAAATATGTGTTGCTTGTCAAAAGGAAAAGCAACATAGAGCTTCTTGTAAGTCCAAAACAATAAGTTCAATCAGCCAACCTTTACATATGTTACACATGGATTTGTGTGGTCTAACATTTGTAAAAAGCTTAATGAAAAAGAATTAAGAGAAGTGGTGAGTTGAAAAACAGAAAGAGAGATGTGTGGAATAAAAACAGACAGAGAGTTTTGGTGAGTAAAAGAATTGAGAGAAGTGGTGAGTTGAAAAACAAAAAGAGAGTTGAATATATTAAAAATAGATAGAGTGTTTGGAATGGAATTGGAGTTAATGCTAGTGACTCAAAGGTAATACTGCTAGGCATAACTTAATGCTGCTAGGCATAAGTTAATACTGCTGGCATAACTTAATGTTGCTAGGCGTAACTTACTACTGCTAATGAAAGTTAATGCTGTTAGGCATAACTTACTACTGCTGGGTTACTATTGCTAGTAGAACGATAATGCTGCTGAGGGTATTTTCATAAATACTTCGATTAAGGGTTTTAATCACTCATTTAATCGATTTCACTCTTTCATATACTCTCTAATCACAAACCCTAACTCAATTTCATCATTCATCATCAAACCCCAACACAATGACAACCCTAAAGTTTGTTGATACTCACAACATGGTCGTGTTTTTGTCTAAACCCAAAGAAAGTGATAGGTTTGAACAAATACTGGATTTTCTGAATGTACACCCCATAAAGTATGCTTTAACCGTCAATCCTATTATATATACATCTTGCATTGAACAATTTTGGTCTAATGTCAAGGCGAAAATGGTTAATAGGGGAGTTCAGTAACAAGCCCTAGTAGATGGGAAGAAGATTATCGTTACTAAAGCATCTGTTAGAAGTGACCTTCAACTGGATGATAAGGAAGGTATGGATTGTTTGCCAAATACTACCATTTTTGAAGAACTTACAAGGATGGGGTATGAGAAAATTTCATAGAAGCTTACTTTTTACAAGGCATTCTTTTCCCTACAATGGAAATTCCTTATTCATACTATTCTGCAATGCCTGAGTTCTAAGACTACTGCATGGAATGAGTTTAGTAGCACTATGGCTTCTGCAATCATCTGTTTAGCTAAAAACCAGAAGTTTAACTTTTCAAAGTACATTTTTGAAAGTATGGTGAAGAACTTGGATAATGTGTCTGGAAATTTTTTGATGTATCCAAGGTTTGTACAAGTGTTTATTAATCAACAACTTGAAGGGATGCCTACTCACAAGAAAATTTACATTGCACCCTCCCACACTAAGAAGATATTTGGGAATATGAGAAGGGTTGGAAAAGGTTTTTCTGGGATGGTATAAGATCAAGAAGAAGTGGTGAAGGTTCAGAAATGCCAACTGATCCCCATCACACACCCACTATTATTCAACCATCAACATCTCAACCTCAAAAGAAACAAAAACCTAGGAAGCCAAAGAGAAAGGACACTGGGATACCTCAGTCTAGTGGTCCTACAAACAATGTAGCAGATGAGGCTGTCTATGAGGAGATGGATGATAGTTTGGAAAAGGTTGTCACTACTGTTACTAGCTTAGATGCAGAGCAGGATAGGGGTAACATCAATAAGACCCAATCCAAGGCAACACCTAATGAACCAAGTTTCCTGTGAAATGACGTGACCGATCGATGGTACACGCGTCACCTGCGTGGATTTTTACGCCCCCGTTTTGAAAATGAAATGGGGAATTAGAGGATCCCTCGAAGACGCTCGTTGATTTGACACAAGGACGATAGTCGGGTGGTAGGAGCTGTCACGATGTGTGTGCGAGCTCAAAAAGTCCACGGGCGGATGGCAGTCGTGGTCGCTGACGGATCGCGGCATGGGGCACATGAAAGAGTGGTTTTTTGAAAGTTTGATATTTATATGCAAAACTTGTCCAATAGTAGATAGGGATGTTATCTTATTGAGTTGATAAATCCCCGATTTGAGTAAAGCTACTCGCCTATATGTGTATTATGTTATAAATCTTTTTTGGCGTAATTGGCACTCGCTTGAGCTATAAATGCCCATATATTTATATTGCGAGTTGCACACCTCGATAAGATGTGAGATGACGTCCTTAAAAAGCTCTTTTAGATTGGGTATAGGATCAGCATAGTCGGATTATCCTCTACTATGATTAAGTCATCTTTTGTGTTTGTCGACTTCCTTCAAACGGCGATAAGGCCTAACGAGTGATGAACAGATCCAGGTAAACTTGGATAGTTTTTTATCTGGTTTCATATGGCGCGGAGTATGCGCCAGTGATATGAAGAACGGAGATTAATTTGGAATTCTAAGAATAGACAAACGTCTGGAAAAACTTGTTGTTAATTCATAGGTTATTTTTAAGTATGACTGCGAAAGCATGTTGGTTTGTATAAACGTATCTGAATATGACCTTTTGAAGTTGGCATATGGCCATGGGGCTATAATACATTTAGCAAGCATAAATTCGACGTTGCCTAGTGAATTATATTAGTGCTTAATTGTATGTACCTCATTTCGATAAATTTGCTAATTTCTATAGTGCTTATTTGCGTTCATGGTACGTTAATGTATTCTACTGAATTGATTACCGCAACATTTGCGTTCTCTTTTGATGAATAAATAGGACTTGACTTGTTGAGGCAAAACACTGGATTTACTAAAAAATTTGGTGTTCGGCGGGAATTAGGGGCGGCAGATGGGGTTTTGTGGGGCTTACCTCTTTCCCCCCCCATAAAGCTAAACGAATTTACTGGTTTAACGGTTTTAGCGAGACATGCAATTATGTGATTTTGTCTACGCTTAATGACTTTGTGCGCCCTTGTTATTGAATAATGCTTGTTGTAACGCTTTCGATGGAGTATGTACCTCCAAAGCACATTTTTTTATAATGACGCGATCTCATTTTAACGAGATCAGGTTCGGACAAATTGTGTTTTGATCTTGATCGGATGTGCATAATCGTTGATTGATTTTGCATTTGATCCATCGCTTTGATTAATTTTTACACAGTGCGCCCGAGGTCGAGTGCTATAATGTGAGAACGCTAGTGATCCGTTTCGAGAATGATAAAGCTCAATATTAATGAAACCCTTTACCACGTCGCTCGAGAATTGACGACACTGCGTTAATTGCTTCGTTTCCACTAGCTTTTACATTAGTCGCCGCACGTTTTTATATTCCTTCTTTTAAGATTCCCATGACGTTGTGTTGCATCTATGCAAACTCAATGCATGTTTGACTTTTATTAGATGCCTTTACTCTCGTCGTGTTTCATCTACATCTTATCGTTAAGAACCACCCACGCGAAAAACGCGACGGTCGTGTGTATTCCTCACACTCACTTCAAAGGGTAAAACCATACGGCGATTAAGGCAGTGTGAAATAGAATTGACAGCCCGAGACGACGACTCCATTTTCCAACATTTGTAAAAATCATAATGATAAAGATGTATTTCCTAGTTGTCACGGATGATTACAGTGGGTTTAGTTGGGATTTCTTTCTAGCTACTAAGGATGAGACTAGTGACATTCTTAAGTCCTTTATAACTGGAGTAGAAAATCTAATAGATCAAACGGTTAAGGTAATTAGGTGTGACAATTTAGTTTTGTGAGAGAAAAGGTATTAAGAGAGAATTTAGTGTAGCTAGAACTCCTCAACAAAATGGAGTAGCTGAGAGGAAAAATAGAACACTAATTGAGGCTGCTAGGACAATGCTAGCTGATTCTAAGCTACCTACTACTTTTTGTGCTGAAGTAGTTAATACTGCTTGCTATGTTCAAAATAGGGTATTAGTAACTAATCCTCATAACAAGACCCCTTATGAACTTTTTCTTGGTAGAAAACCAGCTTTAGGATTTATGAGACCATTTAGGTGTTCTGTTACAATTCTCAATACCATAGATCACTTAGGCAAGTTTGATGGTAAGGCTGATGAAGGATTCTTTGTTGAAGAGAACCTGCATGTCTAATTTAGTGAGAATACACCTAATATTGCAGGAAGTGGACCAAATTGGCTTTTTGATATTGATGCACTAACAAAGTCAATGAATTATAAGCCAGTTGTTGCAGGAAATCAGTCTAATGGTAATGCAGGTACAAAAGCATGTGATGATGCAGGTAAAGCTAGAATGGAGACAGTACCTGGAAAAGATTACATTCTGCTACCATTATGGCCTGCTAATCTACCATTCTCTTAAAATTCAAAGAGTTCTCTTGATGCTGGATTCAAACCTTCAGGAGATAATGAAAAGAAGGTTACTAAAGAACCAGGAAAAGAAGGTGGTGATTCAAGTAATGATCAAGAGAAAGAGGATGATAATGTTAACAGCACTAACAATGTTAATACTGCTAGTGATGGAAACAACACTAACAATGTTAATGCTGTTAGTTCAACTGTTAATGCTGCTGGCATAAAAGTTAATGCTGTTGGTGCAAAAACAAGGATTGAACTTCCAAATGATCCAAATATGCCTGAATTAGAAGATATTGTTTATTCAGATAATGATGCTGAAGATGTTGGTGCAGAGGCTGACATGAACAATTTTAATACATTTATGCCTGTCAGTCCTATTCCAACTACAAGAATACACAAAGATCATCCAGTTGAACAAATTATTGGAGATTTGAATTTAGCACCTCAAACAAGAAGAATGACAAAGAATTTAGAAGAACATGGTTTGTTTAGTTCAGTTCAGCAAAGAACAAACCATAAAGATTTTCAAATTTGCTTCTTTGCTTGCTTTTTATCACAAGAAGAACCCAAAAAGATAATTCATGCATTAAAGGATCCAAGCTGGATAGAGGCTATGCAGGAAGAGCTTCTACAATTCAAGCTACAAGAAGTTTGGACTTTAGTGGATTTACCAAATGGCAAAAGACCCATAGGCACTAAATGGGTTTACAGGAACAAGAAGGATGAAAGAGGCATTGTGATAAAGAACAAAGCAAGATTGGTTGCTCAAGGGTACACACAAGAAGAAGGGATTGACTATGATGAAGTCTTTGCCCCTGTTGCCAGAATTGAAGCAATTAGGCTATTCTTAGCCTATGCCTCATTTAAAGACTTCATGGTGTACCAGATGGATGTCAAGAGTGCTTTTCTTTATGGTAAGATTGAAGAGGAAGTCTATGTTTGTCAACCACCAGGATTTGAAGATCCAGACTTCCCTGACAGAGTATACAAAGTAGAAAAGGTACTTTATGGACTACATCAAGCTCCTAGAGCTTGGTATGAAACCTTGTCAACTTATTTGTTAGACAATAGGTTTTAGAGAGGAAAGATAGACAAGACTTTGTTTATCAGAAGGGACAAAGGTGATATTCTGTTAGTTCAAGTGTATGTAGATGATATCATTTTTGGCTCTACAAAGAAGTCATTATGCACTGAGTTTGAGAAGATGATGCATAAGAAGTTTTAAATGAGTTCTATGTGTGAACTCATAATCTTCTTAGGACTACAAGTAAAGCAAAAGGAGGATGGAATTTTTATCAGTCAAGACAAGTATGTGACTGACATTTTGAAGAAATTTGGTTTTACTGATGTCAAGACAGCAAGCACACCTATGGAAACTCAAAAGCCTTTGCTTAAGGATGAAGATGGTGAAGAAGTGGATGTTCATTTATATAGATCAATGATTGGTTCATTGATGTATCTTACCTCTTCAAGACCTGATATTATGTTTGCAGTGTGTGCATGTGCAAGATACCAAGTCAACTCAAAAGTGTCACATCTTCATACTGTGAAAAGAATTTTTAGGTACTTAAAAGGTCAACCAAAATTAGGCCTTTGGTAATCAAAAGATCCACCTTTTGATTTGGTAGTATACACTGATAGTGATTATGCTGGAGCTAGCTTGGATAGGAAGTCCACAACAGGAGGTTGTCAATTCCTTAGTGTATATTGATTTCATGGCAGTGCAAGAAGCAGATTGTGGCTGCTAATTCCACAACAGAGGCTGAATATGTAGCTGCTTCAAGTTGTTGTGGCCAAGTGCTTTGGATTCAAAATCAATTGCTTGATTATGGGTATAACTTTATGCATACAAAGATCTATATTGATAATGAGAGTACTATATGCATAGTTAAGAACCCTATTTTTCATTAAAAAACAAAGCACATTAAGATTAGACATCACTTTATCAGAGATTCCAATGAAAAGAAGCTAATTCAAATGATCAAGATTCATACTGACAAGAATGTTGTAGATTTGCTTACAAAAGCATTTGATGTAAGTAGATTTCAATATTTGATTGCTAGTATTGGAATGCTCAATCTTTAAAATCTTGATTATGAAAATGGTGAGGTAAACAGAATTAAGAGAGTTGGTGAGAATAAAAATAGAAAGAGAGCTGTGTAAAATAAAAATAGATAGAGTGATTTGGTGAGTAAAAGAATTGAGAGAATTTATGAGCTGAAAAACAAAAAGAGAGTTGAATATAGCAAAAACAGACAAAGAGAATTGTGAGCTAAAAGAATTGAGAGAAATAAAAAACAGACAAGGAGAATTATGAGCTAAAAGAATTGAGAGAAATCAAAAACAGACAGAGAGATTTTATGAGCTAAAATATTAATTTGATCATGGAAAAGCTGATTAGAAAGGAATTGAAGTTAATGCGGGGGGCGGGGGGGGGGGGGGGGGGGGGCGGGGGTGGGGGGGGCGGGGGGGTGGGGAGGGGGGGGGGGGGGGGAGGTGGGGGGGGTGGCGGGGGGGGGGGGGGGGGGGGGGGGGGGGGGGGGGGTGGGGGGGGGTGGGTGGGGGTGGGGGGGGCGGGGGGGGGGGGGGGGGTGGGGGGGGGGGGGGCGGGGGGGGGGGGGGGGAGGGGGTGGGGGGGGGCGCATGGTGATTCAAAGTTAATGCTGCTAGGCATAAACTTACTGCTGCTAGGGAAAAATAATGCTGCTAGGCATAACTTACTACTGTTGGTTGTAAGTTAATGCCGCTAGGCTTAACTTACTGCTGAGTTACTACTTCTGGGTTACTTACTACTACTAGTTGAAAGTTAATGCTGCTAGGCATAACTTACAACTGCTGGTGAACGTTAATGCTGTTGAGGGTAGTTTCATAAATACTTCGATTAAGGGTTTCATTCAATCATTTAATTGATTTCAATCTTTCATATACTCTCTAATCATAAACCCTAACTCAATTTCATCATTTATCATCAAAACCCAACACAACGACGACCCTACAATTTGCTGATACTCATAATTTAGTCCCGTTTTTGACTAAATCTGCTGAAAGTGAAGGATTTGAGTAGATAGTGGATTTTCTAAATGCAAGTTCTATAAGATATGCTTTAACCGTTAATCTACTTATATTTACAATTTTTCCCCCTTTTTTTTTTAATACTGTTTATTTTTTTTTTTTTTTTAAAAATTTTTTGAGTGGCATTGAACAGTTCTTTTTTTTTTTTTTTTGTTTTTTTTTTTTTTTTTTTTTTTTTTTTTTTATTTTTTTTTTGGTTACTGTTAAGGCGAAAATGGTTAATGAGGAAGTTCAGTTACAAGCCCTAGTAAATGGGAAGAAGATTGTTGTTACTGAGGCATCTGTAAGAAGAGATCTTCAATTGGAAGATGCTGAAGGTGTTGATTATCTGCCAAATGCTACATTTTTTGAACAACTTACACTTATGGGGTATAAAAAACTTACACAGAAGTTAACTTTCTATAAGGCATTCTTTTCCCCCCAATGGAAATTCCTTATTCATACAATTTTGCAATGCCTAAGTGCTAAGACTGCTACATGGAATGAATTTAGTAGCACTATGGCCTCTGCAATTATCTGTTTATCCACAAACCAAAAGTTTAACTTTTCTAAGTATATTTTTGAAAGCATGGTGAAGAACTTGGATAATGCTGTCAAATTCTTGATGTATCTAAGATTTGTACAAGTCTTTTTGAATAATCTACTAGAAGGGATGGCAACTCACAACAGGATTTATATTGCATCCTCTCATACTAAGAAGATTTTTTCTAACATGAGAAGGCAAGGAAAAGACTTTTCTGGAAGGGAAACACCCTTATTTTCAACCATGGTAGTTCAACCTCAAAAAGAAATGGGTAAAGGTTCAGCAATGCCAACTGATCCCCATCACACACCCATCATTACTCAACCATCATCATCTCAACCCTAAAGGAAACTAAAATCAAGAAGGCCTAAGGAGAAGGACACTGAGATTCCTCAGTCTAGTGTTCCTAGTGATCCTACAAATATAGCAGATGAGGCTGTCACTAAGGAGCCTAGTATGCAACTTAAGGAATTGATGGATTTATTTTACCAAATTGCAACAAAGAGTGCTTGACCTGGAGAAAACAAAGACTGCTCAAGCTCAGAAGATTACAAGTTTAAAACTGAGAGTCAAGAGGTTAGAGAAGAAAGGAGGGTCAAGAACTCACAAGCTTAAGAGATTATACAAGGTTAGTAGATCTACAAGAGTAGTTTCCTCTGATGAAGCTAGTTTGGGTGATCAGGAGGATGCATCCAAACAGGGGAGGAAAATTGATGATATTGATGTAGATGCAGAGATTATTTGATGTAAGTGATCTTAAAGGTGATGAGGTAGTTGTTGAAAGTGAAGTTGCTGATAAAGATGTGAATCTAAGTGTTGATGAAGTTACATTGGCTCAAGTACTTACAGCTTTGAAAAGTGCAAAAGTTCAGGAAAAAAGGGATGTTATTAAAGAGCCAAGTGTACCAGTTAGTGCTGCTTTAACAAAGGTTACTACTGTTATACCAACAACTGCTGCTACAATAATTACAACTGTTAGCTCAAGACTAGAGCAAAAGGGATTGTTTTTCATGAACAAGAGCAAGAATAAGAGCAAGCTCCTATACCAATAGTTTCTTCACAACAATCAACATAGGTCAAGGATAAGGGTAAAGGCAAAATGGTTGAAGAAGAACCTGTGAAGAAAATGTCGAAGAAAGAGCTACTCAAGCTTGATGAAGAACTTGCTTTCAAGCGACAAGCTGAAGAAGATGAAAAAGAAAGGCTTGCCAGGGAAAAAGCTTAAAAAGTTGAAGAAGCTAACATAGCTTAGGATGATATTCAAGCTAAAGTTAAAGCTGATTATCAGTTGGCTCAAATACTGCAAGCTCAAGAGCAAGAAGAGTTGTCTGATGCAGAAAAGGCTACATTATTTATACAACTCTTAGAGAAAAGAAGAAAACACTTTGCAGTAAAAAGAGCAGAAGAGAAAAGGAACAGACCACCAACAAAAGCTTAACAAAGGAGTTTCATGTGTACTTACCTGAAAACATGAAAGGATGGAAGCCCAAAGATTTAAAGAATAAGTCCTTTGCAAATATTCAAGACTTATTTGACAAAGCTATGAAAAGGGTAAAAATATTTGTAGATATGGATACATAATTGGTAAAAGAGAGTTCCTAGAAAGCTGAAGTAGAGATAGCATAAGAAAGCAGCTCAAAGAGAGAAGGAGAAGCTCTGGAACAAGAAAGCTCTAAGAAGCAAAAGGTAGATGATGATAAATAAACTAAAGAGCTTAAGCAATGTATGGAAATCATTTCAGATGATGGAGATGATGTAACTATTGAAGCTACACCTTTATCTACCAAATCTCCAACCATTGTTGACTAAAAGATCTACAAAGAAGGGAAGAAAAGCTATTTCCAAATCATTAGAGTAAATGGTAATTCTCAGATGTATTTAACTTTTGGAAAGATGCTTAAAAACGTTGACAGAGAAGATTTAGAAGTTCTTTGGAGTATAGTTAAAGCAAGATTTAAGAAGATAGAGCCAGTGAATTACATGGATACTTTCTTACATCTTAATTTAAAGACCATGTTTGAACATCATCTTGAAGATAATGTATGAAGAAAACACCAGGATTAGTTAAAAAGCGAACTGGGAAGCTTTAATGATCTTTTGGTGAGTTTTCATTGTGCGACAATCTTGTTGGTAGAGAAGATGTATCCACTTACAAAGCACACACTACATTAGATGTTCAATGACGTGAAGTTCCAAGTTGATTATGAGTGTGAAATGGCATTTGAGCTTCTTAGATTGGTCAAGAAACAACTTAAGGAAGGCTATGTACCTCAATGAAGTGTTTGGAAGCATTCTCCTGGTGATTAATAAAGCTTTTAATGAAGAAACTTGATGATTTTGAAAATAAATATCAAGTTAAGGGGAGGATTGTTGGGATTAAAAGACTTCTTGATGATCTTAGAGTTACTGCTGCTAAGGTTTGTGTTACTGCTGCTAAGCATAAATTAGTGATGTTAGTAATCTTAAGGAAAAACATGCTAAGTAGTTAGTACTGCTAGTATAACTTAGTTAGTACTGCTAGTGTAACTTAGTACTGCTAGTGTATATTAGTACTGCTAGTTACTACTGCTAGTATATGTTAGTACTACTAGAGTAAAGTTAGTATTGCTGGTGAAGATTGAAGAAAATATTCTAAGTAGTTACTACTGCTTGTACACAGTTAATGCTGCTGGTGTATAAGTTACTACTGCTAGTGTTCAGAGTTAATGCTGCTGGTACAAAGTTACAACTGCTGAAAGATTACAACTGCTGAAAGGATAAAGACTGCTCAAAGAAAAGATAAAGATTGCTTAAAGATCACGATTACTTAGTTGATAAGGATTATTATTTATAGAATAAATCTTTAAGAATATTCTAAGTTTTTGTAATATATTGTAAATCAACTAGGACTCCTTGGTGTTTAAAAGGAGGTCCTAGGGTATAGAGTTCTATGTATCAAAAATGAGTCATAGAGTTGTTCATAGCTTCAAGATTTTGTAACCCTAATACTAGTTAGAGTATTCGTATTAATATACTGAAGCTTTTATTTGTTAATTTGTGTGTTCATTAGAATTACTGTTTCATTGAAGAATTCTTCTTATATTAAAGATTAGATTCCGCATAATCTTTAGTATTATCAAACAAAGTTTCTATCATAAGTAGTGTAGGGTTTATCTTGCATAACTAAACCTTACACAAGCTAAGGAATTCAAGATCCATTCAAGTAGGATCAACAGAAACTCATCATGATTTCAAAATTAGTTTATAGATGTGTAACACCAAATATGTTAAATAAAACTTTGTTTATTTAAAAACTGATTTTCTAAAGAAACACAAACTTGGTTTCGACAAAAAATAGTTTGTATAAAATTTGTTAATTGAACTAATATAATTTTAGTAAAAAGTGATTTAATTCTGTTACACAGAATATGTTTTAAGATTGTAGGGAAACGGTTACACTTTTATTAAAAATCCAGATTACAATAAATATAATTAACAGTAAATAAATAACAGAAAAATAAATCTATTATATATAAAGATTGGGTCATCCTCATTAAATTGGAGGCTTCAAGAGGAGTACCCCATGCTATCATAGTTGTACCCTAAAATCTATGAATATTGTACTAAATACACAGGTTTCATCAATGGAAGATCAAAAGGCTTGCCCTTAATTACTGTTGAAAATCAACCGTTCCTTTAGTTTTAACCATCGACCCATCTTCTCAAAACCTATACAATCCACACCCACATATTCCATATTCATCTTTCATCTTTTGCCTGATCCAGCAAATACAAAATAATACGGGTTTCACCAAAACAAATTAGGGTTCTTTAGTCTTCAAAACAGATTTATACAAATTCGAGTTTGACCAAAGATTCAACCAGATTCATCAATCCTAGACGATTGAGTATTTTTTTCTAATCAGGTTCTTAATCTTCTCCTTAATTTTGTTACGATTTGATATATCATGTTTTTTTATTTGATTTTTGTTATAGAATTGATCAAATATGAGTTGCGTAATTTTTGCTTCCAACTGAAGCGAAACTTGCAATGGACCTTGCCAATAGTTCAAGTGTGAACCACCAGTACCCTAGCCTGACCACCGGATGCAGGTAGGTGTTTTTTATGTTTATAAATTTATGAGTTGTGGTTTATTTATGTTTCTTAAAAGTGTATTAGTTATAAAGAATTATGGTTTATTTATAAATTTATGAATTGTACAAGAAGATGGTTAGGAAGTTGTTAAAGGTTTATGGTGAAAATAGTTATAAGCTATTACTTTGGACGTGCAGGTGTTTCTTGGGTTGAAATCGGATGGAACCAAAACTAAGAAAGTAAGTTGGACATTTTTCATAACAATATAACCAACAAAAATCCGGGATTAATGATTTATATACAATGAAGTCAAGCCCTAATTTATTGATTCTCAGGTTGTGTGATTTTTTTAATTCCTTGTTTCTTAGGTTGTGTGGCGATATGGAGATGGAGAAGAGAAATAACATATCATAATTTGTTCTTTAAATGCCATCTAAGATGTGTAATTAATTTTAGTATTTTTTTAATTTGGACTATTGAATTGGGGTTTTTTAATTGTGTTTGATTTTGCGGGTTTTGAAATAGAGTGTTTTTGTTGTGCCAAATTGTTGTTATAATTCTGTTTTTCTTTTGGAAGTATCGGGTAGTGGAAGAAACAGAGAGCCGAGTTGAAGCGGAAATTAATTGCTCAGGTCAGTTTTCATACTACTGATATTGCTAATAAGCAATCATTCTTAATAAGAATCAGACTCCTTTGTTTGAAAACTATTTGATCCATAAAAGTTAAGAGCAATAAATTAGCGTAATTCATAAATGTCCAACACTTTTGTCATTATTTACTTTTAACGGTGTGGTTTGTCTCTATGTTATTGCTAAAACTGTATTCTCTTATATTATCTCAGGTTGAAAAGTGGAAGGAAAAATATGAGGAGTAGGGTAGTAACCGGAGATGATCTGTTAAAGCAACCATTGTTTCATAAGTATCTTTTCTGGTGAGTATAAACCTTTCTTTTTCTATCTATTTAGGAAGCAATGTCTTGGGTTGCATTTTATCTCTAATCGGATGGATCAAAGTAAGAAAACCTACTTAAAAAGGGTAATGGTTGAACGAGTAAAATGTGTTGACAGTTGCGTAATGTGGTATTCAAGTATTTTCAATATATTAGACAAATTCATTCAACCCACTTAAAATGACATGATTTGAGCCTTTTGCCAACCTACCTAACTGCTCATTTTGCTACATTAACATTTTTGTTCCCTTAACTTTCGCTATTCAATTTTATATTTTATAGGAAGTGGCGGATTGGCAATCTATTTTAAACATATGCCATGTTGTTAATGAGGGCATGGAGGTGTCGAAGGAAGATGGTAAATTCGTAGACACAACAAAGAAAGGAAAATCCGTAAAAAGGAAAGAGGAAACTGTAAAAAAGAAACGAGGAACCTCTAAAGAGAGCAAGAAATGTATAAGAAGAAATGAAGAGCCTATTCTAATTTATGTTATAGAAGAGCAAAAATTAGCGAATGATGTTGAAGAGATGAA
>BQNB010049260.1:0-42127 GCA_026074375.1 Tanacetum coccineum
GTAGGTTTATCGACGTCGTAAAAGACTTTAAAACACAGGGTGTTATAATTCATTTTTAACAAATTCTTTCCAGTTTAATTTAACAACAGGTCAGATATTTTCAGTGTTAATCATGAGATGATCAAATGTTTGTGATGTGTCATCTTGTAGGATTTATTTTAGAGTATTCAAGTTTTAAATTTATATTTTTCTGACTTTACCTAAAACAACACTTTAACGGGCAATGTACCCGATCAAATAGAGTTTCGTGGTAAGTAGGGTGTCGATCACTAAGAGCGAGAACTAATCTTTTATTCTATTAATATTTTGGCTAACTAAACTAAGTTAATTTAAACTATGTTAATTCTATTCTATGTTAAACCTATGCTAAACCTATGTTAATCCTAATTCTACTGGAAAAGGGGGATTTTAAGCGTGAGAGACTGGCACAGGTTTTGTGGTAACTTAGATCAATTTAAGACACAATAACACACGCAAGCAGATAGACAAAAGATAAAAGAGTTGTCTATCCAAATATAAGAAAATTGTATTAACCATGATTAATACAATTAAAACGTTGGTTTGTTTATTTAGTGCAATGAATGCTTATCTCGAGGCAACATATCATTCCAAGATTTAGGCGGGACTTTTTCCTTAAACCTAGACATGTAGAATTCTATCACAATTAAATGCATCCACATAAAGCATCCTATTTGCTGATTATAATCTATCTTAGGTGATTAATAATGGTGATCTTATTAAACCCTAGCTCATAGAGACTTTACCTACTTACTGCTTAATGACAATTTATATTCTAGTAGTCCACTGTCCAAGTCTTTACTAAAAGAATCAGTATATTATTTGTTGATCCTAGGTCACCTGCTAGTCCAACTTGTTCACATATCTCAAAGGTAAAGATAGGGCAATAATTGTGGTCAATTGATCTGGATATATAAATCACTATATGGAGAGCGATCTCGGCATCTAGCTAACTTGGTCGGTATCACTAGATCCAGTTGAATGATAGGTCGCATACAAAAGAACGTAAACAAGTATAAATTGATAAACATAAACAAGCAATCAATGATAAATTAAACATTCGATATAAACAAACCAAACATTTAAATCTTCATAGCCATGGCTAATACCCAAGGGTATTAGCCCTTAATCATTATAATCAATACAAAAGTAATAATCCAACCAAGGTAAACTAACCGAGTTAAACGAATGATACCAATAATAGAATGATTACAAGAGTATAGGATATTACAAGGTGTTTCCTATTGAATTAGTAGCTTTGCTTAACCTCTTCTACCCTTCTTGTCTTCTAAAAATTGACTTTTGTGGTTAAGGTATCGAAAATATGATCAAGCACACTGAAAACCCGTTTTAAGGTTTTCTATTTATACTGTTTGGAATTTGGTTAATACGGCGTATCGAGAGAGATGGATACGGAGTATCGGGGGTTTCTTGGAGTAGGGACCACGTTTGATAGCTTTCAGAATATTTTATTACTTTATATTGAATACGGGCATATAGATGTCTCCTGGATACGGAGTATTGGACTTTGTATCTTCGTGGTTTCTTGTGAAGTGCAGGCACATATACGCCATATCTTCCTTGATGGATACGGTGTATAGGATGTCAGAATCAGTTTCTTCATATTTCTTTGTTTAAGCTCCAGAATATGTTCCTTTTTGCTAATCTTCACCAAGTACTCCATAATTACTACAATTCTCAAATACAGACGATTAAGTAACAATTCTTGCAATAATTATACAAAATGGGTTATTTACATGGGATAAATGATGCTATAGAAGTGACGTTATTTGGGGCATTCTCGGATCGAAATGCATCTTGTTCTATGATCCCTAACAGTTATAGAAATAACGAAAGTCGAAATATTCTAAAAAAAAGTTTTAAAAATGGGAAAATGGGGTGTTTTATAACTTGTGATTTCTTAACTCTCTCCACAAGAAAATCTTTGCTACTTTTCAAAGGTTTAGTTTGGGGAAGTTTTGAGGTATTTGGTTATAGAGCATATAATATTACATGAGGACACACAATCGCTTAGTTTGGGGAATTTTGATATGTGTGAAAACACATATCCGTTTTATATAAAAAATAGCCCAAAAAAGATAAAATGGTGCTTAAAATGCTTGTATATTGCTTGTTTTGTCTTTGTGATTGTGTAGGTACGGATATAGCAAAAATCACAAGAAAACGGTCAAAACCGGACAAACACGAACACGGGAAAGGATAAAGAATACAAGAGCCGGGAGAATGCTATCAAAGGTCAACAAAAGTCAACCATTGGTCAACCAAAGTCAAACCATAAAAAGACAAAACCTAAAAATACCAAATCAGTCCCTCAAAGTTAACCAAATTTATAAAAAGTCCCTAAGCCTTAACGGTGTTATCTCTTAACACTATAAGAGATAACATTCGTTATCTTTCTTACATTTACCAAATCCAACCCAAACAACCCAATGCCCGGCCCAATCCTTTTCCTTTTGAATAAGCCCAAAGTCAAACCCGGGTCAAAAAGAAATTAAACTCGCCTTTATAAGTAAAAAGGCGCGGGAAAAGTGGTTTTAACTGTTCATCGTCGTCTCCAATATTTACCTGCGTCAAAACAAAGGGTAAATGCAAATTGGCTACGTGGCTAGTTAATTCAAGTGACAAGCAATGATATGGCAAAGCTATACGTCATCAAACGCTCTCATTGGTCAAGACACCTTAAAGGGAATGCCACGTAGAAGCAAAGAAAGCACACAAGGATGGGATTTTTACACTAATTCCTTTGCAAAAGAAGCACAATGGTTCTGACATACGGATTGCCACACTGGCAATCCGTGTGCTCATCAAAATGATCCAAGGGCCAAGAATAAAGATCCAATGATTGGCATACATCAAGGGTGTGGATTAAGGGGAGCATCTAACTGAATTTGAGTCCTAGAAGCTTCTCTCAGCTAGTATAAATAGAAGCAAAGCCTCACTCACAAGATCTATCTAGGAGTAGGATATAAATTAGCTTATTAAAATTAGCTTTTGTAATTTTCAGTTAAAATGTTTTAGTTTAATGTTTGCTTAAATGTAATTTCCTTTTCAGAATTGTACTCAACTTTTTCATTAATAGAATTCGTATTTGCTTTTCTCACATTCACTTAAAACTTTGTTTAATAAGCTTTTAATGTTACATATGCTTCTCACAAGCTCATCTTAAGCTCTTTGAGTCTCTAAGCTCAAATTAAGCTCATAATAAGCATTTAATCTACTTAAACTATAAAAATCAGTTAATTACCTTTGCTTTTGGATTTTGAGCTTTTGGATGATGAACTAGCCATGGATGAGTTCATAAGGACTTTACTAGCTTAGAGCTGTAGAAATAGCTCCTTAAGCTTATTGCCTTTGTTAGCTAAGGTTTCTGTAAGTTAGTACTGCTAGAGGCCTTTGGTTTTTAGTTGTTGGTTTTAATCTCCTATTTAAGTTTGTTTAAGCTAGTTTCAAAAGTTAGATTAAGGTAAATCAAGTTTTCATAAGTTAGTTGTTTTTAGGTTCAAATCTGTCAATTTCTTCTTGCATAATGGGTTTTGTTCATATCTAGCTTTTGCATTTACTTAATTTACATTTAGTTTGGTTTTAAATAGAGTAGAAGTAATCTGCATAAGGTCTGCATTTATAGGTTTTAAGTTTTGGTCATTTTAATGTCAACTACATCAGCAATTTTTAAGGTCAAAAGTCTTTTTTCTAATTCAAAATTCAGATAGTAATTCTATATCTTAGGATTTGAAATTCAGCGTACAATTAGATCTAGAATAGTGGTTAATTGGTTTAAAGTTGTATTTCAGAAAAAGCTCTTAGATCATCTGTTTTTAAGCTCAAAATTTACTTCTCTTCTTTTTCAAAATCAGAACTAGCTAAGTATTCTGTCTGTTTTTGTTTAGCTTTTTCAATAAGCAAATGAATTTCAAAAATAAATTTCAAAAGTAGTTTTTAGGAGCTTATTAGTAGTAGTTTTATCTAGTTTAGCTTATAAGTGCATAAGGGTTTAAGAGCTTATTGAAAAATAAGCTCAAAGATCCCTGCAAGGCTTGTTTGGCTGTTAAGTTTTAATTATGTTCTTATTAGAGTAATTGAGCTTATTGCTTTTTAGTTTTGCTAAAATTATACTTAAAATAGCTTATTAGGTTAGGTTTAGTGTAAAAAGTAGCTTATTAAATTTTAGGTTAGCTTATTTCATGATTTCAAGTTCTTAAGTTCTATATAAAAGCTAAAAAAAGGAAGTTTTACATTTTTTTGTCTTTTCAGCTATTTTCTAGCTTATTTAGGGCTTTTTCATAAAAAGTTTCTTTTATTAAAAATGCTTATTTTTAGCTTTTTCTAAAACTTTTTGTTTTTATAAGTTTTCAAAAATAAAAAAAAGGGGAAGGTGGAAATCGGGGGTGAGAAAGACTCGAACCTCTGACCTCAACACCCTCAACCCTTTTATAACACACACCACACACCTCACTACCAACGCGCCCTGGGGACTTTTTCATTATATCTTTGCAAAGTTTAATTCTTATACACGTTTTCCCCATTTTAGCTTATAAGCTGTTATAGCTTATTACACAGCTTATTCGATAAGCTGTGTAATCAAGCTTATTTTTCCTAGGTTCTATTTAGTACAAGCTATTTTCTATATTTTTTCTAGAATTTTTATAATTAGTTTAGCATTTTTAAACATTTATTTTTATTAAAAACTTTAAAAAATCATAAAAAATAAAAAAATAATCAAAAAATATAAATCTTTTTTAGAAAATTTTCTTTTATCGTAAAGTTTCTAGGAAAATTAGTTTTGCCTTCGTAGAGTTTAATTTGCAAAATTTCATTTTTTAAAGAACGGGATTCGTTCTCGTTTACATTTTTCGTGTTTTTAAGCTCATTTCAACTCTGATTTTGTTCTAGTTTTCTTTAAACTTACTTTTTAGTCAACTAGAGTCTATTTAAAAGGAGAAATTCATTTTAGGTTTAAATTTGGAAATTTAAGGTTTTTAACTGCCGTTTAGGGTTCCCGTTTTGCGTTTTTAGTTAAAGTTTGATTTCTCGTTATTTGTTTTCGTTCTTAATTGTTATCATTTGCTTATGTTAATTGTTTTTAATTCATAGAAATAGATAATCAAATCAATCTTCGTTACCAATTCAAATTATTGTCCGAACAACAAACGTGGTCTCAATTTCATAAATCATTGGGGAATAACGACCCGGGAATCATACTTCTCGGTTAATGTACGTATTATAATATATTTATATTTGTGAAGATTTTCCTTACTACCTTTGTCCTCAAGGGTAGTTTGGTAATTTTCTATCATATTATATTTTATTAATACGTGTGTTGATTTACTAGCAATCATGTATTAGTGACTTTCAAGAAATACCAATACATTGATACACAAGGCAGGCTCAAGTTAATAATGGCTTGGGTCCCTAAATAGAACTAATTCTCTTTTTATTTGTGCAGGGCAACATTGATGACAAAGGATATTGGGACAGTGGTTGCTCTAGACACATGACAGGCAACATATCTTACCTTTCTGAGTATGAGCCCTATGATGGAGGATATGTGTCATTTGGACATGGAGGTGGAAAGATTACCGATAAAGGAACAATTAAACTGGTAAACTTGAATTTGAGAATGTTTATTTTGTGAAAGAACTAAAGTATAATTTGTTTAGTGTGTCAAAATTTGGTGCAACAAAATAGTGTTTCTTATTACTGAATCAGAGTGCCTTGTGTTGGGAAGAAGATTTTAATGTTGATGGATTCTCATGCGTTGGCTTAGGACACCTTGACAACATTTAAATATGTTTCCTTTGATAAACAATTTTGTCTAATTAAAATCTATGGAATTGTTTGATTGCCAAGGCCTTTGTGGATGAAGTTGATGTGGAATAGAAGAGTAAGGTCATCTGAATTTTAAAACTTATGACAAGTTGGTTAGGAATAATTGCGTTAGAGGTTTGCCTCTCCAAAAGTTTTGAAAATGACCATTACCTGTGTTGCTTGTATTAAAGGGAAAGCAGCATATGGATTCTTGTAAGAGCAAGTTAGTGAACTTTGTCTATAAGGCCCTTCACACTTTGCTTATGGATTTGTTTGGACCTAATTCTAGTCAGAAGTCTTTAATCATAAAATGGTATTGTTAGTTGTTGAATAATGATTTTTCTAGTTTTCATTGGCTTTCCTTTCTAAAATCTTTGGGATGTACAGGGTAGACATTTTAGGAATCATTTTACAGAGATAGAAAATCTAAAAGCACCTTAGAGTGGAAAAATAATCAGTGTGATATGGGGGTGAGTTTTAAGAATAGAGAGATGAATGATTCTACACTAAGAAAGGTATTAAAAGAAGAGTTTAGTAACTGCTTAGGAAACCCCTCAGCAAAATTGGTATGTTGCTGAGAACGGAATAGAACTCTCATTGAAGCTGTGCAGAGGATATGTTAGCTGATCCTAAACTCCCTGTTTACTTTTGGGCTAAAGCACGTTAGCACTGCTTTGTTATGTTCAAAACAGGGTTTTGGTTAACAATTCCCAAAATAAGACACAAATGAATTGTTTAATGGTAGATTCTCCTGCTATAGGATCTTAAGACCATTTTAGGGTGTCATGTACTGATCCTTAATTACCCTAGACCACTTAGGCATGTTTGATGCTAAAGGAGATGAAATGTTATTTTGTTGGTATTACTACTATCTAGTAAGCAATTTAGGGTATTTAACAAAAGAACCAAGAAAGTAGAGAAAATCCTACATGTTGGATTTCTTTAGAAATAAACCCATCTGAGAAAAAGGTGTTGGCCCTAATTGTATTTTAATATTGATTCTTTAACCAATTTCAATGAATTATGTGCCAGTTTTTGAAAAAGGGTTTTAGTTGTTGTTGCAGGGGAACATCTTCTACTAACATTTCAGGTATAAAGAAGATGGATAATCAAGCTGTGCAGGATAATGTGTTTCTCTCTAAGATTCACTTGTTCTGCCAAATTGGTTTCAGATGCTCATATGGAAACCTCCATTGATTCTTGGAGGAAAACAGTCATGAAAAATGATGATCCTCACAAAAGGAGCAAAGATGGTATGTGATGTATCCGAAAAGCAGGTTAGAAACACAATCTCATGCTAGCTCAAAAGACTCCTTAGTCTGATCAAGTGGAGCCTGTTTTATAACAAATAGTGGAATCGGAAGTTCCCACTGTTAGTTCACAAGTACCAATTGTTAGTACAAATGTCTTGAATAGTAAGCCACCTGAGCTTCTTGCAAGCCCAACAGTGGCAACTGTAGTTCCCACTATTAGTACACCTATTCTAACTGGTAGCAAATCTATCCCTCCTATAACCTCAAGTCTTCCCAAGATCATTTCAAGAGGAAGGGTCAAAGTACTTAAAGCCATTGTCATAGGTAATGTGATGGGAGATGTCTTTGGGGATACAAACTAATTCAAACTAGTTTGACTGAAGTGGAAGCTGACATAAGCAACATGGAGACTGCCATACAAGTTAGTCCAAACCATACTCTCAGGGGGGGGGGGGAAAAAAAAAAAAATTTAATAAAAGACCATCCAAAAGACAGATAATTGGTCCCGTTGATACTCGTGTTCAACCGACATAAGGCAAGAATGTAGATGAAAACAAAGCTTCATAGCTACAATTCACTAAATGACTAATCCTGTTGTCTTACAGTATTGTCTATTGTCATGTTTCTTGTATCAAGAAGAACCCAGAAAATTGTTGATGCTTCAAAATGAAAGTGGGTAGAAAGCTATGCAAGAAGAGCTTCTACAATTAAGATTCAGGAATTTTGGTTCTTGGTTGACTGTCCTAAAGCGGTGAGGGGCCTATTGGAACAAAATGGGTCCTCAAAAACAAGAAAAAAAACAAGAAGTTGAAAGGGGAGAATTGGTAATTAGAAACAAGGCCAGGCTTGTGGCACAAGGGTATACTCAGGAAGAAGGAATTGATTATGAAGAAGTCTTTGCACCAGTTGCAAGGATTAAGGCTATTAGATTGTTCTTAGCATATGCTTCATATATGGGATTTACAGTATACCAAATGGATGTCAAAAGTGCTTTTCTGTATGGGACTATTGATGAAGAGGTTTATGTGATGCAACCTCCTGGCTTTGAAGATCCTGAGTTCCCAGATAAAGTTTACAGGGTAGAGAAGGCTATGTATGGACTCCATCAAGCACCTAGAGCTTGGTATGGTACTCTGTCCAAATATTTATTGGCTAATGGCTTTCAAAGAGGTACCATTGATCAAACATTGTTCATCAGAAAGCACAAAGGAGAATTCTTGCTTGTACAAGTGTATGTAGATGACATTATCTTTGGATCATCAAATCCAAAATTATGCAGAGAATTTGAGGACCTAATGCATGACAAATTCAAAATGAGTGCTATGGGTGAACTCACCTTCTTTCTTGGATTACAAGTACTACAAAAGAATGATGGCATCTTCATTTCACAAGACAAATATGTTGGTGATATTCTCAAGAAGTTTGGGTACACAGATGTAAGGACAACAAAGACTCCCATGGATAAGGAGAATCCTTGGGGCAAGGATGGACCTGGGAAAGATGTGGATCTTCACTTATATCGATCCATGATTGGATCTCTCATGTATCATACCGCATCAAGACTAGATATTATGTTTGCTGTTTGTGTCTGTGCGAGATACCAAGTGACACCTAAAGAGTGTCATCTTCATGCTGTCAAGAGAATTTTTAGGTACCTAAAAGGTCAACCTTTGCTAGGACTTTGGTATCCTAAAGAATCTCCTTTTGACTTGGTGGCCTACTCAGACAGTGATTATGATGGTGATAATCAAGATAGAAAATCAACCATTGGGGTTATCAGTTTTTGGGAAGAAGGTTAATCTCTTGGCAGTGCAAAAAGCAGACTATTTTGGCCACCTCCACAACTGAAGCAGAATATGTGGCAGCTGCAAGTGGCTGTGGACAAGTTCTTTGGATTCAAAATTAGTTGCTGGAGTATGGGTACAATTTTATGAACACTAAGATATATATTGACAATAACAATGCAATTTGTATAGTTAAAAATCCTGTCTATCACTCAAGAACAAAACATATTGATATAAGACATCATTTTATAAGAGATTGCTATGAAAAGAAGTTGATTAATGTGGATCCTATTTATACAGATAATAATGTTGCAGATCTCTTAAACAAACCTTTTGATGTAGGGAGATTCCAATACTTAGTTGTAAGTATTGGAATGCTCAATCCCTAAAAATGTCTTTTTCTTAAGTTTTGTATAGGATTTGTACTATTATTTAGATAAATAAGTGTTCAAACTGCTAGTATAAAATGCAACTGTTAGTTATTTTTCCACTGTTAAGTTTCCACTGCCAGTGTAAATTTTCCCACTGTTAGGGTTAACTTTACACTGTTAGTGTTTTTCTTGGTTTTGGACTAACAATTGCAGGCTGAGCATGTGATGAAAAGGCTTCTATGGTGTATCAAAAGTGGAATCACATCATGTTGTAAGTAAATCTGTCTTGGGATGGGTTATAGGAACCTCTAGGATTAGGATATTCATAGAGTACTCGTGGCCAGTCTTAGACTGTCCCCACTGGTGAGTGAGAGTTTTGTGACAATGACAGCCAGTTTAATTACTTGCTAGAGTCTTTAACTTTCGAGGCACTGTAGTGTGAGATCTCATTCATGAGTTATACATAAATTTAGTCCACAAGAGTTTCCCTCATGTCTCACTAAGCGATTTTAGTGTGCATGGGGTGTGCTGTAGCATTTGGGTGTATAATTATTGGAGAAGGGTCTCATTCTGCCAAGACATTTAACCTAGTATGGTTGTGGTAGGGTGGTGACACCAAGGAAAATTTTAAGAATGGGTTAACACAGGGATACAATGGTTAATATGGGTGTTAATTTTCTTCATGGGTCAGATAGTGAGCAAAGAACTCATGAATTCATGCATGTCTATCTTGATTTTGCAAGTGTGCATGTATGGATAGGGTAGGCTTGCTTTTGATTATTGAAGATAAGTTGATACCCTTAGCATTATTTCCCACTGTTTAACCAATTTGTTTCCACTGTTAGCATAAGTTACCACAGGTTGACTATTTTCTCGCTGACAATATAGCCGTTGGCACTGTTGGGCTCAAAATTTTATTGCATTAATTAAATTTTCATGCCTATAAAATCTCAATTTAAGTTGCCCACAGTACCCATTCATCTAATAATCTTTAACCAAGCACCCTAAACAATGTCTAAGCTTGCTTTTTGTAATTATCACAACATGGTGGCAATTTTGGATAAAACAGAGCATAACACCGACTTCTACCAGATAGTGGACTTTCTTTAAGCTTCTACTCTAAGGTATGCTTTATTGGTTCATCCCACTATCTATGTTTCACACATCCGATAGTTTTGGTCCACTGCTAGGATCGAAACAGCGGATGGAGAAACACATATTATTGCTAAAATCAATGGCAAGCAAGTGACTGTCTCTGAATCATCTATTAGGAGGAAACTCAAACTAAAAGATGAGGAAGGGATTAGTGATTTGCCTGACACTGACCTATTTGCAAATCTCTCACGGATGGGTTATAATATTTTACCAAATCAAAGATTTTTGTTTCAAAAAGGTTAATTTACCCATCAGTAGAAGTTTTTGATTCATACTATCATGCAATGTTTAAGTCCTAAAAGTACTGCCTTTAATGAATTTAGTAGTAACATTGCCACTGCTTTTATGTGTCTTGCCACAAACAGGATTTATGATTTCTCTAAAATGATTTTTGATGGTATGATCACAAATATTAAAAGACAGGGTAGCAAGAAATTTCTCATGTACCCTAGGTTTCTTGAAAAAGTTTTGAAAATGAGTCAATTTAGGGAGATTAAACATACAGAAACTTACCTTGTTCCCTCTCAAACTGCCAAAGTGTTTACAACTATCAGGGTCAATAGTCTATGTTTTTCTGGCAGAAATGTTGATTTGTTTGAGTCTATGTTAGTTTCTCAGGGTAAAGGGCCAGCAAACCCAACTGAGCCCCATCATACACCCTCCCCTCAAGCTTCATTTCCACAATCTCAAGAACCTATTCCTCATAAGACAACAACTCTCACATCCTCTTAAAAACCTACATCCCAACAAATCTCAACTCCATCACATACTCCCACACCTAGGAGATTAACCAAAAGGGCTATCCGGATTGCTCAGTCTAAAGCCCTTCCACCTGGAGCAGATGAGCCCGCATCTCCTCCAAGAGATGATAGTCATGGAGAGGCTTTCCCTACTGCCACTAGCTTAGATGCAGGGCAGGACAGGGAAAACATACCTAAGACCTCTGCCATGCCCCATGAATCATCTCCAAGAGTTACTTCTCTTAGTGGTGATAAGGGCAGTTTGCAACTCAAGCTCAATGAATTGATGGACTTTTGTACCAAATTGCAAAGTCAACACTCTCAGATGGCTGAAAAAATCCAGAGTTAAGATATGGAAATCTCACAATTAAAAACTAGGATCAATACTTTGGAGGATGCTCAAACAACTAGAGGAGATGTTCAAGAGGATGCTCCAAACAGGGGGGAATGATGGATCCAGGGGAGGATTTTAGCATTGAAAGGGATAGCAACAAAAGCACTGACAAAGGGAGTGAGAGAATAGGGGAAATGGCGAATATTTTGAGTTCTATGGGAGCTTCTAATATACTAGCCAGTGGAGATTTAAAGGAAGTTTTTACCACTGCTAGTCCACCAGTTCCCCCTGTTAGTTTATTTGTTCCCACTGTTGCTGCCACTGCTAGTGAAATGGATTCCACTGCTGCTGTTATCACTACAACCACTGCTGTAACACCATATACAAGAAGGACAAGAGCATCAAGAGGGGTTGTTATGGCATCTTCATTACCTATTCCTATCATCCATCTATCAGTAACGAAGACAAGGGCAAAGGAATCATGATTGCAAAACCAACTAAATAAAAGGTTCAAGAACAAATGAGTGAACAGCTAGCTAGAGAACTAGAAGAAGAATTTGCTCAAGAAAATCAAAGGCTAAGAGAACAAGCTGCAAGGGATGCTGAGATAGCTAGACTTCATACTGAAGGAGAGCTCAAAATGATGATTGATGAACTTGACAGAAGCAATGAAGTGATTGCTAAACATTTGAAGGAATATGCAGAAGCTGAAGATGTTCTATCTCTGAAGGATAAGATGGAGTTAATCACAAAGCTTGCCAAATATCAGAAGGATCTAGCTCAAATTAAGAAATATCAAGCACAGCAAAGTAAGTTAGCATCCAAGACTGACAAAAGAAAATTTTATACATCAGTCCTGAGAAGTCATGCTGGATGGAAGACAAAAGACTTCAAGGGCATGACATTTGAGCAGATTGAAGAGACTTTCATTCCAGTTTGGGAAAGGATACAAGATTTTGTGCCTATGGATTCCAAACTAGAAAGTGAAAGATCAAGAGGCCAGGCACTCTATTAGAAAAGGAAAGAGCTAAGAGATTGAAAACAGTTGAAGGCTCAAAACAACAGTTTGAAAGCAATAAAGATGTTAAAGAAACAGAAAGTGATGATCATGATAAGATCATAAATCTTCAACAATGTGTAGTGTTAGTAAGACAAGAATCCTCAGTGGATATTACTCCTTTAGTTGTCAAAGCACCAATATATGACTGGAAAATCTTCAACGACAAGCTAAGGGAGGTTTATCAGATTTTTAGAGTTTGTCAGGCACCAAAGGCATATCCTTATTTTGAGGTTATGCTTAAGGAATTTGACAGAGATGACATGGTGACTCTATGGAAGCTGTTCAAAGATAGGTTTGAGGAAGAATTACCAAAGAGTGACCTAGAAAAATGTCTATTCTGGCCTTTAAAGGTCATGTTTGAACCTGTTGCTTCTGATGGTTTATGGCAGTTTAAAACACCTATTAAGAGTTGGAGGTTATACAAATCATGTAGAGTACACTATTTGATAATGGAAGGTATGATTATCTACATGCTTGATGATGTTGAGTATCCACTTCCAAAAACTACACTTCAGAAGATGCTTGATCATAAGTGTGAAGTGAGCAAGTTTGATGATGACTTAATTCAGATGATCAACTTAATTAGAGAACAGATAAAAAAGGAATAAGGTGTTTGAAGCATCCTCTCTAGATAATCATTTTATTCTAGAAACTTGACATACAGATGAAGTATCAAGTTTAGGGGAGGATTGTTGGGAATAAAATGCTAAGGCATTCCCACTGCTAGTTATATGGTTCCCACTGCTAGAGATTTTTCCCACTGTTAGTGTATCTCTACCACTGCCAAGGTTTCCACTGCTTGAAGACTTTCCACTACTGATTGAAGATAAGGATTAATCAGAGTCAAAGACGCGTATTGTTATGTTTGGAATGTATCTTGTGTATATCTCTTTTAAATAGGAGATACGGTTTAGGTCTTATCTTGTACAGGGCTCCTTGTGATATAAAAGGAGTCCTTAGGTTAAGTAGAAAAGATATGATATATACACATCTTTCACATACTACTCTCATAGCTTTAAGGTTTTGTAAACCCTAGTACTGTTAGAGTACTCGTATTATTCTCTTAATAATATTAAAGCTTTTTGGTTATTCACTATTTTCATTTCATTTCATTGTTATCTTCTTGATCACTAAAGGTTAGATTCCGCATAGCCTTTGGTGAAACTCATTAACAAAGTTTCTCTCATTGTTACCTTGTGTTTATCCAAGATAACAATAACCTTATAACCTAAGGCATAAGATCCAAGTTTGGGAACAACAGTTATGATTGGAGCTTTCAGGCTGAAGAAAGCATCACAAACTTTGCTTTAATGGCTTATACATCCCATGGTTCATCAAGTTCATTAAGTTCAGACTTTGAGGTACACACTTGCTCTAAAGATTGCTTAAAATCATATGAAACTCTTCAAAAGTAGTATCATCAACAGCATGAAGCTCTTAAAAATCAAATTTAGAAATTATAGGTTATCAAATAGGATTAGAATCATTAGGAGCTAGGATAGTTGTTCATGAAAAGAATGAAGTTGTTTATGAGGAAGACATTGCATTTTTAAAGTATGATGTCCAAGTGAAAGATATTTCTATCAAAGACCTTAAAAATAAGTTAGAAGAAGCTTTAAAAGAGAAAGATGATTTGAAACTTAATCTAGAAAAGTTTGAAGATTCATCAAAGAATCTAATTAAACTGAGAAATAGTCAAATAAGTGCTAAAGACAAAGTTGGTCTTGGTTATGATAGTCAAATGAATAAGAGTGAAGTGGTTCATAGTGTGTTTAACAGTAGAGAAAGTGATGTGGATAATAGTCCAGTAAATGACATATTCAAAATAGGTGAAGGGTTTCATGCAGTTCTCCCTGCCTACACTGAGAACTACATGCCCTCAAGACCTGACTTATCCTTTGCTGGGTTAGATGATTCTGTCTATAAGACTAAAGTGAGTGAAACTAAAACTAGTATATCAAAGACTAGTAAGGATATCGTAGAAAAGCCTAAACCAATTAGGCCTAGTGCTCATATCATTGAAGATAAAGACACTGATAGTGATAATTGATAGTAGTTTAGAGCTAAATCTGATTAGACAAAAACAAAGTTTACTAAAATTAATTTTGTTCCCAAATCTAATAAGATGTGAAATCTGTTAATAAGTGAAAACACACATATGGAAAAGTAGAGTATCCTAGGAAAGTCAAATGTCCCCTAAGGATAAATAGAAGAAACTGGAATGGGATGATGACTTAGAAACTAGGGAATGGTTTAGAGTTTATAAAGAAAGCTTGTTTTGTGTGTGGGAGTTTCAACCATTTAATCAAAAAGCTTTTTGGTTATTTACTATTTTCATTTCATTTCATTGTTATCTTCTTGATCACTAAAGGTTAGATTCTGCATAGCCTTTGGGGAAACTCATTAACAAAGTTTCTCTCATTGTTACCTTGTGTTTATCCAAGATAACAATAACCTTATAACCTAAGGCATAAGATCCAAGTTTGGGAACAACAGTAACAAAGTTAGGACAAGTACCAATTAATACTGCTAAGCAAAGCTCTCCAAGAGTAGCAGCATCAATTAGTATTGTCAGGCCTGTTAATACTGCTGCCCCTAAACCAAAAGTGAATGGTGCACTACCCACAACATATTCCTATTTTAAAGCACATTCACCAGTAATAAGGGCTTTTAACCGAAAATCAGCAGCTAAAACCAATAATCTTAATGAAAAAGTTAAAATTGTTAGAGTTAACAATGTAACTACTGTTGGGCCAAAAGCAATAGTTAGTGTTATTGTGGGAAATAGGGAAAATGTTGTTAAGTCCTTAGCATGCTGGATTTGGAGACCAACAGGAAATGTTATTGACCATACCTCCAAAGACAGTGGATCATACATGTTTAAAAGATTTGACTATGTTGATCTACAAGGCAGACTCAAGTCAATAATGGCTTCCCAAGAGAAACTAATTCTATTATTTTGAGTGCAAGGTAATCCACAATATACTTTACAGGATCAAGGGATTTTTAACAATGGATGCTCCAGGCATATGACAGGAATTAAGTCCTTCCTTACAGATTATCAAGAGGTTGATGGTGGATTTGTTGCATTTGCAAGAATTCCTAAAGGAGGTTTAACTTTCTAATTGCTAGCATTGGATTACTTAATCTCTAAAGTATTGTTTGAGGGGAGGTTAATTGAGATTGGATGAAAGGGAATGTATCATTAAGCAGAAGTGGGTGAAGGGTCAGGAAATCCCACTGAACCCTAACACACATCTACAACTGTATCACTATCTAATCTTGAACCAATCACTATTCTATCACAATATTAACCCAAAAAGACTCAAAAACCTAGGAAAGCCAAAAGGACCACTGAGATATCTCAGTATAGTAGACCTATTCACCTTGTTGTAGATGAGACTGTCTATAAGGAGTGGGAAGATAGAATGGAAAGGGCTGCCACTACTGCTTCTAGCTTAGAAGCAGAGCAGGACAATGGTAACATAAATAGGACCCAATCCATGGCAACACTTAATGAGTCTTTTCCTCAGGGAACTGATTCAGGTAGTGGTCCTAGGTGCCAAGATACTATATTGGGGGTGCAGAAGCTTAAATTAGGTTTGAGGTTGCATCTAAACAGTCCAATGATCTACCTCTCTCAAGAGTTAACACACTTAGAAGTGGGGAGGACATCATAAAACTAAAAGAATTGATGGAATTTTGTACCAAATTGTCTAAAAGGGCTCTTGATTTATGATATAAACAGATAGAGTGAATTGTTAAGAAAAAGAAATGAGAGATATAGTGAGTTGAAAATAGAAAAAGAGTTGTGCGATATAAAAACAGATAGAGTGAATTGGTAAGAAAAAGAAATGAGAGATATAGTGCGCTGAAAAACAGAAAGAGAGCTTGTGAGAATCAAAATTGATGATGGAAATCCTTTTTGGAAATAAATTGGGGTTAATACTGGTGTCTTAAAGTTAATGCTGCTCAGCTTAAAACTTAATGTTGTTAAGCTTAAGTTAATGTTGTTAGGCTTAATTTGCTACTGCCCGCATTAGTTTATGCTGTTAGGCATACACTTACTGCTGTTAGGCATAAGTTAATGCTGTCAGGCATAACTTGCTACTGCTGGGTTAGTTAATATTGTTAGGCTTAACTTAATGCTGCCAGTTCAAGTAGTCACTCATTCGTTCGATTTTACACCTTGATATACTCTCTAATCATAAACTCTAACTCAATTTTATCATTCATCATCAAAACCAAAAACAATGTTGAACCCTAAGTTTGCTAAAACCCATAATTTGGTTGCATTTTTAGAGAAACCAAAAGAAAGTGATGGGTTTGAAGAGATTATTGATTTCCTGAATGCAAGTTATGTCTATTATGCGTTAACGGTTAATCCAACCACTTATACTACCTTTATTGAACAGCTCTAGACATCTGCCAAGGTTAAGATCGTTAATGGGGAACGACAAATACAAGCCCTAGTAGACAAAAAGAAGGTAATCATCACTAAGACTAGTATAAGGAGTGATCTTAAGTTGGATGATGCTAAAGGAATAGATTGTCTACCCACTGCTATAATTTTTGCAGAACTGGAAAGAATGGGGTATGAAAATCTTACTCAAAAGCTTACTTTCTATAAAGCTTATTTTTCATCCCAATGGAAATTTCTTATCTATACCATACTGCAATGCCTTAGTGCTAAGACTACAGCCTGGAATGAATTTAGTAGCACTATGGCATCTTGGTATGTGCTTAATTACACATATCTTAATTACACATATCTTTTACCTAATAAAACGAGCCTAAATGACCATAAACGGACATAAATTTCCATATATGTGCTTGTTTTGCTTCGTGTACTATGCATGAATCGGATATTCAGAAAAGGACAAAAACAATGGCAAAATAATGAAACTGAGCACGGGATTAGAAAGAGCGCGAAAAACCAAAGCCAAAGGCGTACCCATCTTTTATGGACCAACCCAGGCCTACTTAATGGGTTAAGTCAGCCCATTAAGGTTTATACCTTAACTAAACCTAAGACTAATAAACCTAAGCCCTTTTTATAAACCCTTAGTCCAAATCCATTTCAATATTTATACGGCCCAAGGATTATAACAAAAGCCCAAACCCCAAATCTTGGTCAAAGTCAAAACTTATAACACGGTGGTCAAAAGTTATTGTGCTTCTCTCTTATTTTCCCCCCAATTTTACACACAGCAAACGAACGTAAGCTCAAGGTAAAATACACCATATTTCACATACGCTTTATTGCTTCTAGAAGGATTGACAAGCCTGACACGTCTGACTAACATAGCCACGCTAGCAATCCTAAGAGATTTGATTGGTTGTTGAAACGTTTACATGATCCAAGGGCCAAGTTTGGGTGATTAGAAGTTAGATTTGATCTAAGAGTTTGGAATGAAACTTATAGGACGATCCTCAGGTTCTAGATCATTCCTCTCCTCACTATAAATAGAATAGGAGATCATATAAAGAAAAGTATCTAGATTAGGAGTAGGAGTAGTGTAGAGTAGCTTATTTTTAGCTTATTTACTTTTTATTGTAATCTCCTTTTCAATCTTGTAACCTGTTCATTATTAATAAAAGTTCTTTGTTCCTTAAAAGTTTTATGTTAAATTCATGTTTTTCTTTATGCAATTTCAATTAAGATGCATTTTGAATCAATTTGATAAGCTCTATAAGCTCTCTAGTTACTATAAAAGCTACTTCTTACTTAGTTAAGCCTTCAAAAGACTGAATTAGTAATTCATCTCAAATCTCCCTCAAATTACCTCAGCTTATATTTTGGATGATAAACCAATAATGGACGGGCTTATTGGGTCTTACCAGCTTATCTCTGATAAGCTAGAGCTTGTAGAAAAGCTCAATTGAGCATTTAAGATCCCTATTTAGCTGGGATAAAGGTACACTTCCTCTTTACTTTAATTTTAAGCTTATTGATTGTTCTGCTTATTATTATGCTTATTTTTGCTTGTTATTGCTTTAAAATGCTATTTTTGCCTTTTAGTAGCTAATTATGTTAGTTTTAAAGCTTAGGTTTAGTTTGAATATAGCTTATTAGTTTCTGTCCCTTTTCATAAGTTTAAATAGCTCATTGGTTCAGCTTATATTTGAGTGCTTATTTTCATTCCTTTTTGCTTATTTGTCAATTTCTAGCTTAGTTATTAATCTGTTTATGTTTACTAGAGCTTATTCAAATCTGTTTTAAGCTTAAAATTGAAATTTAAGAACTTAAAGGGGTGTTTGGCACAAGCAGTTTTAACATAGTTAAAATTTCTTGTGTTATTTTGGGTAACTAAAATTGGTTTGCATTAGCTTTAGATTAGTCTTTAAGATAGTTTTAATAAGCTTTAAGTTGTTTTTGTTAAGTTTTTAAATATGTGTTAATGAATGTTCAAGTTAGCAGTTTTAAAGTTTTCTCAAAAAGCTCAATTATCAATTTTCTTAAAAGCTTGCTTTAGTTGTAGTTTTTATGACCAAAAGAGTCTCTAATACATCAATTTCAATTTGTGTTATTTGGATTTGGCAAATCATTTTGAGCAATATAGATGAAAACAGTTATGTAGGATGAAATTTAGTTTAAGTCAAATGGCCAAAAGTGCAGACCAAATAAGGTTTTATTTTAGCTCATTTTTTATTAATTTTAATTGCATTTAGCTTTTTATAGTTTTTTCTTAATCTTTTTAGGCTTTTAGCTTATTAGTTTGCTTTTTAAGTCTTAGTTTTTTAAGTTTCAACAAGTGTCTAAAAGTCCAAAAAGGCCAAAAGGTATCAGAGAAGGAAATGCATTTTTAGTTTATTAAGTTTTTTATTAAGCCTAATTCTAGTTTCTTTTTGCTTATTAAGTCTTGATCTTAAACTGTTTTCAGCTTAGTCTTTTATCTTAGCTTATTAAGTCTTAGATTTAAGGTCAAATATGTCTTAATCTCCAAAAAACCAAAAATTAATAGTTCAACTATCATTTTGCTTTTCTAGCTTATTTCTTAGACTTAATTGCTTAATTGTGTCCTTTGGATATAGGTGTTCATCTGTTTTTTGTTTTTAGCTTTTTATTTAGCTTATTGAGTCTTAGAAGTTAGCTTTAAAGCTGTCATTAGACTTTAAAAATCTGTTAAGTGTCTGCTGTCTTTAAGTATTTTTAGTATTCTTATAGCTTATTTTACTTGCTTATTTTAATTCCCATTTGCTTATTAGGTATAGTTCAATATCTATTTTTGCTTATTGAGTTTGCTTATAGGTTGTTGTTAGCTTTTTGGTCATTCTAAGTCTTAACAGTTTCTCTGTGTGTCAAAGTATAAATAAGCTAACTATTTTTTTCAGTCGTTTCTGGCTTATTTCAAAGTTTTAACAAAAAGTTCATTTATTAAAGTTTATTATTTCTGCTTATTTAATATCTTTTTCAAAAAGAAAAAGAAAAATAAAATGGTTTGCAAAAAGGAGGTCCACGGGTTTCGAGCCTGTGACCTCCCCTTCACACACACAATGCCTTAACCATCTGCCCTTGGGACTTTTTCATTCTATATCTGTTTCATTTAATTGTTATAGTTGGTTTAGGGTTTGTGCTTATTTGCTTATTCGTTTTACACGGCTTATTATCACAACTTATTTGTTACTTTTTCTTTATAAATCTTCATTTTAGCTTATAGAATTTAATAAATTTTCTAAAACTTTTTAGGATTAAGTTTTATATTTTTAATTTCATTTTTAGTATTATTTACTTTTAAAATTAGTTTAAAATAATAATAAAAATTCAAAAAATTATTTTCTTTATTTTAAAAAATTAGTTTAATGCATTTTAGTTTAATTAATTTGCATTTTAAGTTTTTGATAATATTTTGTCTATCCGTTAGTCGATAATTATTCGTTAAATGTTTAATTTTGTTAGGTTTTAATTGTGCCTTTAATGTTTAGATTAGCGTGCCTTTTATTTGCTTTCCATTTTCGTTATTAGAATTAGAAACCAAAATCCAAATCTTTTATGATAATCAAGCTCGATTCCCGACATAAACGTGAATTTCCATTCACCTCTCACCGAGGAGAACGATACCCGTGTTGATTACTTATTATTCTTTCCTAAGAATAATTTGTATGATACTTAGCTTACGTATATGTATTTTATTATATTATATATATTTGAGGGTTATTTGTTTAATACGTATTTAGATGAACATCACATCTGCTATCATATGTCTTGCCACAAACAAAAAATTCAACTTTTCCAAGTACATTTTTGACAATATGGTGAAGCACTTGGAGGGTGGGGTTAAATTTCTCATGTACCCAAGGTTTGTGCAAGTCTTCCTGGACAAACAAGTTGAGGGGATGACCAAACACAAAGAGGTTTATGTTACACCTTCCCACACCAAAAAGGTGTTTGATAATATGAAGAGATCAGGAAAGGGTTTTTCTGGAAGAGTCGCATCTCTATTCCCAACAATGATGATTCAAGCTTTAAAAGATATGGGTGAAGATTCATGTGCTCCTTCTGATTCCCATTCTACACCCATCATTTCTTAACCATCATCATTTAAACCTCAAAAGAAGAAGTCAAGGAGAAAATAGAGGAGAGACAGTGCTCCTACAGAGCCTGTTACTGATGAGGCTCATGTATCGACCCCTTCCTATGATCTACCTCAAAGGGGTGAGGATAGTATGCAACTTTCTGAATTGATGAATTTATGTACCAGCCTACAAGAGAAAGTCCTTGATTTGGAGAAAGTCAAGACTGCTCAAGCAAAGGAGATTACTAGTTTAAAGAAGAGAGTCAAGTAGTTAGAGAAGAGAAGGAAGTCAAGAACTTCAGGGCTAAGAAGGTTAAGAAAGGTTGGTTCCTCTAGCAGGGTAGGATCCTCTATTGATGCCAGTTTGGGTGCTTAGGAGGATGCATCCAAACAGGGGAGGAAAATTAAAGATCTTGATGCTGATGCATAAGTGACTTTGGTAAATGAGACTTAAGAGATGAATGATGACAACCTGATGTTTAATACATGTGTGTTAGAAGAGCAGGAAATTGAGTTTGAAAAGGTGGTTGAAGAGCCTGTAGTTAGTGTTGCTACAACTACAAAGTCAATTCCAGTTAGTGCTGTTGAAGTAGTTCCTATTGCCAGTGCCACTGTTGAAATTACAGATGAATTAACTCTTACTCAAACTTTGATTGAGATCAAAACTGCAAAACCCAAGCCTGTTACAACTGCTGCTACAACAGTTACATCTGTTAGACCAAGGGCTAAGGGAATTATATTTCATGATCAGGAAGAACAAGTACCTGCATCTATAAAAACATTTTCTTCTTCACAATCACAACTTCCACAAGTAAAAGATAAAGGCAAAAGAAAAATGGTAGAGTCTGAAGTGCAATTAAAGAAGAAAGATCAAGTTTCTCTTGATGAAGAAATGGTTAGAAATCTTGAAGCTCAGTTGCAAGCTAAACTTATTAAAGAAGAGAGGCTTGCAAGGCAAAAGGAAGAAGAAGCCAACATAGCTTTGATTGAATCATGGGATAACACACAAGCTATGATGGAGGCAGATTTTGAATTAGCTCAGAGGCTACAAGCAGAAGAGCAGGGAGAAATAACCATTAAAGAAAGATCAAGATTGTTTATAGAACTTATGAACAGAAGAAAGAAACACTTTCCAAAGCTTAGAGCTGAAGAGATAAGAAGAAAGCCACCTACCAAAGCTCAAAAGAGAAATTAAATGTCCACCTATTTGAATAATATGGCTGGATACAAGCATAGTCAGTTGAAGAGCAAAAGCTATGATGAAATCCAGAAGTTGTTTGATAAGGAAATGAAAAGAGTAAATACTTTTGTGGACATGAATTCAGAAGTATTGAAAGGCAGTGAGACAAGAACAGAGGAAAGCTCTAAAAGAGCAGGGAATGAACTTGAATATGATATGTCAAAGAAGCAGAAGATAGATGACCATGTAGAAGTTGAAAAAGATGATCAAGAGGAGGCAGAGATAAAAAGGCATATTAAGATAGTTAAAGATGATGAGGTAGCAATTGATGCTATACTTCTAGCTATTAAGCCTCCAGTGATTGTTGAATACCAGATTGATAAAGATGGGAGGATGGGATACTTTAAATTGATAAGGGTTGATAGAAGCTCAAAAAGGTATTCATCAATGATAAAGATGCTTCAAGGTATTGATAGAGAAGACTTGGAGACCCTCTGGAAGTTGGTTAAAGCTAAACACGGGAATACAAGGCCATAGGAGGATTATGAAAGAGTGTTATGGGGTGATTTGAAAGTAATGTTTGAACCTGACATAAAAAGTGAAGTATGGAGAAATCTATAAGGGTACAAAGTGATTGTTTGGAAGCTGTTTGATAACTGTGAAGTGCACTTTGTAAGGTTTAGAAATCTACACATCTTTATGTTGGTTGAGAAAAGATATCCCCTTACACCAATAAAAATCTCAAACATGCTGAACAAGAAGCTTCAAGCTGATCGTTAGAATATGATGTGTTATCACCTACTCAAGCTCATGACAAAGCAGGAAAAGGGTCAATGAAGTGTTTGAATGCATCCTCCTGGTGATGGTGAAGACTTTTAATAAAACTTGAAAATTCCGAAGATGAACATCAAGTTTAGGGGAGGATTGTTATGATTAAAAGACTTCAAGATGATTCTTAGAGTTACTACTGCTCAGGTATATATTAGTGCTGTCAAGCATAACTTAGTGCTGCTGGTAATACTAATGAAAATTATGCTAAGTAGTTAGTACTGGTAGTATAAAAGTTACTACTGCTAGTTACTACTGTTAGTATAATTAGTACTGTTAGTATAAAGTTACTGCTGCTAGTAGAAGTTAAGACTGCTCAGAGATGAAGACTAAAAATATACTAAGTAGTTACTGCTGCTAGTGTATGTTAGTACTGCTAGAGTAAACTTCTAAGTAGTTAATGCTGCTTGTGCTCAGTTACAACTGCTGAGTAATTACAACTGCTAGAAGGATTAATGCTGTCAGAGATGAGATCAAAGACATATCAGAGAAGAGATAAAGGTTGATTGAAGAACAAGAATACTTATGAAGATAAGTATCAATTATTTGTAAAGAAGATATGTATAAACTTATTTGTTTAAGAGATTATGTTTACTTATAGAAAAGATCATAATCACTTGACACGTTTTGTAAGCCCATTAGGGTTTCCTTAGTGTATAAAAGGAACTCTACAGCATAGATCTAGATATCAGTTTTTCATATTAATATTCATAGTTTGCACAGCAATCATAGTTAGTATTCATAGTTATTTTGTATCTCAAAATAGTATTCAATATATTGAAAGTTTAGTAAATATCTTGTGTTCACTGTTTCATTGTTCTTCTTAGTATTGCAAACTAGATTTCGCATAGTTTGTGATATTCTCAATCTTAGTTTCTACTATAGTTGTCTTGGATCTATCCAATATAACTAAGCTTTAACAAGCTAAGTAAGATCTGTCAATAAGGGATCAACAGAATACACCGTGTAATTCCTATACTCTTGTAATCATTTGATTTTTGGTATCGTTCGTTAACTCTGTTAGTTTACCTTGGTTGTTTGATTATACTTGTATTATCACAATGGTTATGGGCTAATACTCTCGGGTATTAGCCATCTTAATGAAGATTCAATATTTGGTTTGTTTAATCTTGATTGCTCAATTTATTGTTGATTGTTTAATTATGTTTATCACCTTATACTTATCTATGTGCTTGAATATGCGACCTATCATTCAACTAGATCTAGTGAGACTTACCAAGTGATCTAGATACTAAGATAGCTCTCCATATCATGTTTTATATATCTGGACCAATAGGATCACAAATAATGTCCTATCTTTACCTTTAGATTAGTGAGCTTAGTTGGACTGACAGGTGACCCTTTGACCCAACGAGTACGTTCTTAATTAATTGGTAAAGACTTGGATAGTGGACTACCAGTATATAAAATACCATCAAGCAGTAAGTGGTAAAGTCCCGATGGGCTAAGGTTTAACAAGATCACCATTGTTTTAATCCCTAAGATAGATTATAATTAAACTAAAGGATGCTTTATGCGGATGCTTTAATTGTGACAGGATTCAACGTGTCTAGGTCTTAGGATGATGTCCCGCCTAAGTCTTAAGAATGATATGCTGCCTCGAGATAAGCAGTCATTGCACTAAACAAACAAACCAACATTTAATTAGATTTAATTTGGCTAATACAGTTTTCTATCATTTAGCATGTATAGCTCTTTTATCTTATGATTTTCTTCTTGCGTGATTATTTTGTATTGAATTGATTTTAGTCACCATAAAACATGTGCCAGTCTCTCAGGCTGAACCCCTTTCTTATCATTAGAACTAGGTTTAGCATAGGTTTTACAAGTAATTAAAATTAACCAGTCTAATTAATTAGAATAAAATATTGATAGAATATAAGGTTAAATCTCTCACTCTTAGTGTTCGACACCCTACTTACCAATGAAACTACATCTGATCGGGTACACTGCCCGTTAAAGTGTTGTTTTAGGATAAGTCAGCTAAATATAAATTTTAAACTTAGTAACCAATAAATATAACCTACATGACAGCACATCAACATGTTTAAAACATGGGTTAATCCTAGTGCCTCTTATCTAGCAAATCCTAATACTTACTATGCGGTCTCGGAATGCATCCCCAAAAACAAGTTCTAGAATTTAATATACTACCGGTACACTCATATGATTTAATACCGATACCAATGTTCTAAAAATGGCGACAAAGACCATACGTACACATCCGTAACGACAGAATAGACACATATGACTGCATTCGAACCTTAACTCGAGAAAGCTAAAGGTATAAATTATCTTGGGTATAAAAAATAGATACCCAAATTCCTATAGATCTAAAGGCGAACCTCACATTTTTTGGGGTGGAATTTTGAGGGTTTTGTACTAGTCATATACATTCCTATCCATGAGACGCTATTAATACTTGGTTTTTGTCGGTGCGTGTCATAAGAAAATTTTAAATTTGGGTCAAAATTACCTTTTTTGTTATGTTTCGATATATTACCCATCACTTTAAGTAACAAGCAAATAGAAAATGAAGGAATAGTTTCTAAGGTTTATTTTCCCCCTACACTTAAGTTGAACATTATCCCCAATGTTCTATAGAAGTACCCGTGTGAACGAATAAAAGGAAAAGAAAACAAGTAAAAGAAACTAGTACTTCCCTAGTTTGCTCAATAATGGAGAAGAAACATGCGATAACTGGTTAAATCATCCTCCAAGAATCTTCTAATGAAATTTCTTAAGAACTTCCAAGCTTCTTCTCATCAAATATAACCTATAATCAAAGACAAAGACAACTACACCAAGCATAAAATCAACGGGATAGATATATACAATGAGAGTTTAGGGTTTTGACTATATGAAAGTAGTAAAGATAGGATAAGGGTAATGAAGTAATCATAGGTTTATGCAGGTTTATAAAAGAATTATAAATTTCAAATGTTGTGCAAACTATTTTTTGAAAATACTTGAAAATTTTTAAATTTCATGTAGCTGGTCTGACGACGCCATCAGGATAAATCCTGACGCCGTCTCTAACTTCTGAGAGAATTTTTATTTTTGATTTCTTTAATAAATTTCCTGCACGCGATTATATGAGTTATTTCCTGTATGAATTACTGCATGAAACCTGAGATTAGTCAATACAATCATATGACTCGAAACTAACGCGAATTAATCTAAACAATTTATTTAATATGTTTGAATTGGTTCTTAAAAACCAGATATCTCCCTTACACTTAATTTGTTGCAAAATACCTTTGATTGCAATTAAGACGAGGTTAAAAACAAAGCAAAACATGATTACAAAATAATGAATTCAAACATAAAAGAATAAATGAAAAGAATTAAAACACGAGAAACTCCTAATATGCGATAAAAATAAACATTGAGTTGCCTCCCAAGAAGCGCTTTTCTTTATTTATGAGTCTTGTAGCTAGACTCGGAGTCACACGCTATTACGTGACTTCTCCTTCATCATCCATCTCATTTTTTACTTTGACAAGAGTGGGATACTCATTTTTGAAGTTTTTACTCCTCTATTGGTCGAACTTCATTTCCTTTTCCTAGTGAAGTTTTATCCTTTTCTCCTATTCTAAGACTAGCCTATTTACAGTCATATTGGGGGCTATAGGCCTTATATTGTTCTTAATCCATTTCTCGACCTTACAGAGGGATTCAGGTATCCTGTGGAAACTTATCTTACTCTTTCCAGATCTTAGAGTGATGGTGCCCTTATCAAACTTAATTACGGCCTTAGCCGTTGTCAGGAATGGTGTTCCTAAGATAAAGGGCCTCTTTTCGTATTCTTTTATGTCTAAAATCACAAAGTTCACGGGGTATACAAAACCGGCAACATCAACTAATGCGTCCTCTGTTATTCCTAAAGGGTAGATATACGAATGGCTAGCTAGGGAGAGTTTAATGTCTATCTTAGTGGGCCTTTTGTCGGTTAGTTTCATGTAGGTGGATAGGGGCATGACGTTCACGTCGGATCCTTGGTCTACTAGGGCGTTCATACGTTTTAGGCCACCTATGTTACAGGGTATTTCAAAGTTTCCTCCAATGTCCTCATTCCTTGTTATTTTTTTCTTAAGGATTGCTTCATAGACAGGCCCTTTAGGTGACAAAGCCCCTTGATTAGATTTTCATTAATCCTATGCTTTAGGTAATACTCTACAGGGTAAGAGTTGGGTGCCTCCACTCCTTTCCCTTTCTCATCTCTCATGATTGGCTCGTTTTTTATCCTACTTTTAAGTCCATACTTTGTCTCGGCTTCTTTTACTGGTGTCTCCGTATCTGACCCATTAGTTTTTTTAATGCCTTCGCCGGTTGCTATGTCATTTTTGTAACTCTTTTCTCTCTCTCCTCTGGTGAGAGAGATAGAATTTACGTTTTTGGTGACGGGGGATTTAGCCTCTTCTCTGATCAATACTTTTTCAGGAGCCTTGTTGGTTGTGAGTTCCTTAAGAAGCCCAAACATTTTAGCCATCCTATCATTGATCTCCTCCCACTGTTTGAAAATAGCATTCTTAAATCTTTCCATCCTTTTAGTGTGTGCTGCCATGTAGTCCCATACTCGAGATTCGAAAGTGGTTCCTAAAGCCTGGGGTTGAGGGTTTGGACCGGTACGTTCAAGAAAAGTTAAGGGGTTTTGCCTTGGTGGTTCATTTTGGTTTTACGGGAGGGGGTTTGAATAAACTGCTTTAGCATAAGCTTGAGGGACGTGCGTTGAGCTAGGTCTAAGTGTCGGTTGCGACCCCTTTAGTAAGAAATTAATCTGGTCTTCAAGCTCAAGAAGTCTTCAGTCAAGCGTTTTTGAGGTACTTTGAGGTATAGAAATGGCCTTGACCGGTTTGACGAAGTTCTTCGAGTCATTCCAACCCTCATGGTCATAGAGGGCGAGGTTCTCAATGATCTCTCAAAATTCGTCGGCATTCTTATCTTAGAGTTTTCCGCCGGCGGTGCGGTCAACCTCACACTTAAGATGAAAGGAGACATGATCATAAAAAATTTGAATTTGAAGCCAACGATCGATGCCGTGATGTGGGACTTTTTGTAGTAAGTCCTTGAAACAAGTCCATGCTTCAGAAAGAGATTCTCCTTGATGTTGTTGGAACATCAGGATATCATTGCAGAGTTTTCCAGTCCTTCCCGGTGGAAATAATTGAGCAAGGAAACAAGTAGTAAGATCCTCCCATGTGCTGATGGATCCTGCTAGAAGACGTTCAAGCCAATTGCTAGCTTGATCGCGAAGGGAAAATTAAAATAAACACAGGTGCATTATTTCTCTATTTTAACCGTCAAGGTCAAGTGAGTCCACAAGTTTTAAGAAATCCTTGAGGTGTTGGTTTGGATCCTCGGACCGAAGTCCATGGAATGAGCATCTGTTTTGCACCAACCGAATGGTGTCAGATCAAAGAGGTACCACATTTTTCCCTACGGGGAGCTTAATGGTATTCCTATAGCCCTCGTAGCTAGGTTTGGATTAATCTCTAAGAGTACAAATAGGATTCGCGTCTCCTATGGTTATTGACGAGAATAGATTATGAAACAAATAACATGAAGAAAAGATATACTACAAGAAAGATAATATAACAGAAATAAAATCTCACTTGAAAGGATTCAAGCGAGTATAACTAAGCTAAACTAAGTTCGAAGCCTAACTATTCCCCACGCAGCGGTGCCAAAAACTTGATGCGGTAGTCGTAGGACTTCAACAAGAAGTTTTACAACTCCCTAGGCAGTGTACCTAGTCGTTGCAATTTTGTATAGGCAAGACTGGGGGGTTGTTATCTTTATCTAAGGGAATAGGTTGGGAAGGCTCGAACAGGGATTAACCGAGATCTACGGGATTGAAAGGAGATTATTTTTATATTTTTTAGAAAGCAGTAAAATCAATGGTTTGAGAGGTTAATTTGTTTAACTAATTAATAAACTAATTATAATCTAAACTATTGGTGATAACTTTATGATAAAATGATGTATTTGCTTAATCATGCATTACTCATTAGATTGCTTCTCCTAATCATGTTGCCTTGTCACACTTGTGATGATTTCTATAAGTATTTCCTAAGTCATGAACGAATTACACGAGCCCGCCGTCTATTTAATATTCCGTTAAGACAACACACAAGTAAGGTAGTATGAAGACTATTACAAGGCCCCTAAGAGTATATTAAATGCAATTGAAATATCTTAAGAGGCCATATTAGGGGTAAGGTAGTATGAGACTATTACCGATGCTATCCTTTCTACACACTCGCGTTTCCCTAGACGTCTATGAGAATTTAATATCTTATGGCTAGTTTTCTAAAGCCTAACGCGCACATTCATCACAAGAAGCAACAGTAAAAGGATCTACGATCCAACTTTCATGTAATCATAAGCAAATACAAAGGAGGGTTTAGCCTAACATGTTATAAAGGAAGCAAGAACATAGATAAATCAAACAACACATAGACATACTAAATGATTAGAGATAGATAATCTTACTTGATTAAAACATGGATTAAGGTCAGTTACAATAGAGTTTTAAGGCCCTAAATTCGGCCTAAAAACTGACAAAATACTTAGGGTTCGGCTCCTAAAAGTTATACAAAGTTACACACTTTAAACCCTAAATTCGGCTTAATATATAAAGGGAAATCGTCGCGACGGCGTCCAGTTGTGGTCGCAACACTGTCATGGGATAGAATCTTCTAGGTCTGATATGAGTCGGTTACGTCCTGACACCGTTGTCACTTTCCTGATGCCGTCACTAGATAGATCCCGATGGTGTTGCTTTATGCCTGCGACGCCGTCTCTACGCTATGTATGCACAATCCTTTAAGAGATTTGGTGTAGGTCTGTAGTCTTGTCCGTTTCTTCTTTAAATGAGCCCAAGTCATATGTATTTCCTCCAAATGCCATCCAAGTGCTAAAACATGAAAACTAACGATTAAGCACATAATCTAGGCATATTTGCATGATTTAAAAGGTTAGATGACCCTGAAATAGTGTATAAAATGACACCTCATCACATTACATGGTGATAGTGATGATGTCTTGGTAAAAATTAAAGGGGTTAAAGAATGAAAAGGAGATGTATGGATAAAGGGTGAAAAGAAAGAAGACATCTACATAATTTTAGGCAGAAATTGGGTCAACACATAATCTATCGGAATCAAAAAGATAATTTCTGGTATTGAAGAAAGTCATCATGGACCCAGTGATGCACTGCACAGCCCTTCCTCACCATTTAAATTTCTCTCAAAAGATACTTGTCCCATTTTTCATGAAGATACACACATTATCTATTGACATCTGACTCTGATATTGTTGATATTAAATAGGTGGCAATCCTCTCCAGCCTCTGATTACTAAAACTAAAGTGCACAAATCGAGTCTAGAGCCAAGAGAGATAAATCATAAAGCTCATTAGGACACAATATTAAAATACAAATGTTAAACATCAATAAGTTCATAATTTCTGGTATTAAAGAAAGTCATCATGGACCCAGTGATGCACTGCACATCCCTTCCTCACCATTCAAGTTTCTCTCAAAAGATACTTGTCCCATTTGTCATGAAGATACACACATTATCTATTGACATCTGACTTTGATATTGTTGATATTAAACAGGTGGCAATCCTCTCCAGCCTCTGATTACTAAAACCAAAGTGCACAAATTGAGTCTAGAGCCAAGAGAGATAAATCATAAATCTCATTAGGACACAATATTAAAATACAAATGTTGAACATCAATAAGTTCACAAGTTGTAACAAGAGTCCTACGCATTATCCTTGTGATCTTGCCAAAACATTCAGAGTGATACTCTTTAGTATTCACAATGACGAATAGAAATCCTTCCAATGTCAACATTAAACAGTACTACGGTAGGTGACTTGCAAGATTCTATATGAATCAAGCTTGTGCTAACTAGATATCGATTTTGGTCTAATATATGAATTAATTACTAGACCAATAAGATAGTAACTAACTGATTCACTCTTATCGTGATGTCTGCTTTGAGACGTTCTGGTAATAAGAACAAGAAAGTACGATGAATCTAATGCATCTGTGTTAGAGGATCTTATGCTTTGAGCTGGAAATCCTATCAAGGAGGTTCTTCTAAATTGAATCTACCTGATCACATGTACAATATTCGTAGTGTAAAACGGTCCCCATATAACCGGAGGTTAATGCTACCGACATCGATGAATGACAAAGACATGATTTGTCCATATCTGTTGTTTATCACTAACACTTATATGCAGGTTTAGACGATGGCGTAACTACCTCATACCAGTGGCGTCACATTCAAACATTCAACATCATAGCAAAAAGATTGTATTCGGTCAGAAAGCTCAAGTTCATGTCATATATTTAAAATTCAACATGTTATCCCATATATTTAATCTATTTCACAACAAATATAAGTGTAAGAAATCTAGAGAAAGAAAGTAGAAGAAGTTAGAGAGGGAAAGAAAAAGAAAAGTAGAGAGAGAAAGAGAGAGTGGTGGAAGGAAACACTATGTGAAAGAAATAATAAAATCAACACGCTTCTCTACATAAGGAGAAGGGGTATTTATACTTGAAACCCCTTAGGGTAACGCCTAAGGTTTCCTTGGGATGGGCTTGGCTTGTTGTTAGGCTTTTGGCCCGATACATGGACAATATTAGCTTAATGTCTAAGCCCAATTATCCTGACTAGTATATTACAAACTAAGACTGACACTAATATAGATAACCGATTACATTATTGTTTGACGTTATTAAATTTATAAGGCTAACAATCTCTCCTAATGTAGAGGTTATCTTATTATGACATTAAATGCATTGCCTTCTTCGGTTTTATGTCTTTGTCTTTTCTTGTTTGTAATGGCGTTGTTCCTTCATGCTTTTGTGATCTTGATCTTGAGCCTTCCTCTTTTGACTTTGAGTTCTTGAGATCTTTGATCATGCATTATCATCCTTGTCTTGAATCATCATGATTTGACATTCTTAATCAACTTGTGTTTTTGACCGACATGCTTATACTTGTCTTGAAAGCTTGTAATCTCCTCTTCTTCATCAGGGCTAACAATCTCCCTATCGAATGTTTCTAAGGCTAATAATTTCCCCAAAATACGATTCTATATTTGACTTTGAAGATCTTTGATGATGGGGAAGTTAGTGATTATCAGAGTTGCAGAAGTGTATTATGACATGAACTCAAGCTTTCTGACCGGATACATTCTTTTTGCAATGATGCTTAATGTTTGAATTTTAAAGCTTGAGTATGAGCACATGGTTATGAATGTGACGCCACTAGAATGAGGTAGTTACGCCATCATCTAAACCTACATATAAGTGTTAGTGATAAACAATAGATATGGACGAATCATGTCTTTGTCATTTGTCGATGTCGGTAACGTTAACCTCCGGTTCCATGAGGATCGTTTTACAGTATGAATAGTGTACCTATGATCAGGTTGGTTCAATTTAGAAGAACCTCCTTGACAGGGTTTCCAGCTCAAAGCGTAAGATCCTTTAACGCTAAGTACTTGCTTGTTCTCATTACCGGAACGTCTCAAAGCAGACAACACGATAAGAGTGAATCAGTTTAGTTACTATCTTACTTATTTATTCGTCAATTCATTTACTGGACCAAAATCGATATCTAGTTAACACAAGCTTGATTCATATAGAATCTTACAAGTCACCTACCGCAGTGCTGTTGAATGTTGACATTGGAAGGATTTCCATTCGTCATTATGAAACTAAATAGTATCACTCAGAATGTTCTGGCAAGATCACAAGGATAATGCGTAGGACTCTTGTTACAACTTGTGAACTTATTGATGTTCACCAAGTGTATTTTGACATTGTGTCCTAATGAGATCTACATTTTGATCTCTTTTGGCTCTAGATTCGATTTGTGCACTTTGGTTTTAGTGATCGGAGGCTGGAGAGGACTGCCACCTATTCAATATCAACAATCTCGAAGTGAGACGTTAATAGATAACGTGTGTATCTTCATGAAAATAAGATAAGTATCTTTTGAGAGATAATTAAATGGCTGGGAAGGGCTGTGTTAGGGGTGAGCAGAAGAACCCGAAAAAACCAAAACCGAACCAAAAACCAAAAAAACCAAACCGAAAAAACCGATGGTTCGGTTTTTAATTTTTCAAAAACCGAAAATTTTCGGTTCGGTTTCGGTTTTGTCTAAAAACCGAACCGTAAAAACCGAACCGTAAAAACCGAACCGAACCGAACCAAACCAGTTTTATAATAATATATAATTAATATAATATAAATAAATAAATGATAACTTAAAATTTAAATTCATATTTATTTTGTGGATGAAATTATTATAATATATATTATCTTAATGTCTATATATATATGTTTGTCGTGTACGTGTGTTTACTTGACAATATATCGTTACAATGACAATGATTATACTATGTGTATTTTCACATGAATGTGTGTGTCTCTCATTTATATGTGTATAATTGTAAAAATTTGTGTAAACATTATTAGGCTCATACTGACAAAAAAAAATTAAAAAAATAACCAATTTTCTACGTAAAACAAGTTTATTAATATAAGTTAGCCACAATCAAATTTAAACGGTATGAAACCGAAAAAACTGAAAAACCGAACCGCAAAACCGAGAAATCGAAAAAACCGAACCGCCAAAAACCGAGCGGTTTCATTTTTGTTTTACAAAAACCGAATATTTCGGTTCGGTTTTGGTTTTAGCCAAAAACCGACCCAAACCGAACCGTGCACACCCCTAGGTTGTGTAATGCATCACTGGGTCCATGAAGACTTTCTTCAATACCAGACATCATCTTTGTGATTCTGATAGATTATGTATTGACTCGGTTTCTGCCTAAATTGTGTGGAGGGCTTCTTTCTTTTCACCCTTTATCTATACATTTCTTTTTCTCTCTTCAACCCCTTCAATGTTTACGAAGACGTCATCACTACCACCATGTTGTGATTGTTCCGGTGATAACTCATGTCTTAGTCTACATTATTCCCTTTTCTCATTCTTCTCCAAATCCTATCTAAAGACTTTTAATCTGACTATAGAATGTCCATGGGTAGATCCCTTTGGTTCTGGTTGGAATCATAAGACTTATACCTAACCTTAACCACCTTATGACTTCATCGACGTCATGAGTTAATTGGTTGTTGGGTATAGAGATCGAAACCATAAAACCTTAAAAAGCAATCAAAGTGTTTGATATAAGTCAAGACGTTTTTAACACTTTGAGAGTTTTACTTTTTTTTAAATACTCCCCCTACACATGTGCATCGATATCAAAATCGTTTCGCACATGTAGGTAGAATTTGTGCACTTAGAGTCTTAAAGATTACATTATTATGTCTTATTTTAATCATATTTTCTCCCCTTATTTAAAATACTCCCTCCGTCCCATTTTTATTGTCCATGTTTCCTTTTCAGGATGTCCCAATTTAATTGTCCACTACTAAATATAGATAGGGAAGTTTGATCAAGTTTACTATATTACCCTTGTTTGAAATTATTATTACAAACTTTAAAGAAGACTTTAATTAATTAGTTAAGGGTAAAACTGTCATTCTATCAAAAAGTAAGAAAGAGAAAGCAGTAATAAATGCACTTTTCTTAAACTGTGTGTTTTTTATCGGGAGATAATAATTTCGGGACGGAGGGAGTAATAAATCTCTTAGTATTTGAAATACCAATTGAATAAAATTTAAGACATGAAAAGTTTCATGGGGAGAAAAATGTTACCATAAATTTGCATGAATTAGTGAACATTTTTTTTATTTTTCCTCTTCAACAATATATGCGATATACCTCAAAATTTTAAAATTTGTCATCATAATAAAAAATGATATGACACGACAAATATGTTGAAGATGGAGTTAGATGTCTTGGCGAACAATGCATATTGTGATTTGACATTGAGATACCACATTTTAGTTTCACTGAATATTTTTTGATACATAAAATTAACATTTATGAGATGTACCCAAATTACATTAAAGGCTTTGGTTTTTAAAAGCTCTCTCGCGAAAATTGATCCACATAAAAATGACATTTGAGTACCATAAATTTGAGAAATGATCTGAGGGAGGGAATGTTGTTAGATGCTATGTTTGCTATATAGTAATCATACGAAAGCTATTAAGAATGAAGGAGAGGAGCTAGAGAGTATTTTCAATATTTTCTAAATTTTCATTTCAAAGGGGAAAATAGAAATGGGAAGGAGAAGTGAAGTTACAAACTACAAGACTTGTATAAATGCTCCTTCAAGATGAGTATTTATACTTATTACTTTTCCTATTCTATTTTTCTAAACTTAGTCAAATCTTGGTCAACTTTACTTAACTTTAACCAAGATAGACTTTATTACATCATAACTACTAATAAAACTATAAACTAAGCTAAGACCAATTCATAATAATAATTAACACTTTTATCGTTTATAACAATCTCCCCTTACGGGTTAATTATTACAGACGCTTCATCATCAGTAAAATTGGTCTTCCATTCACAAAAGATTCTTATTGCATCCAAAATCTTTTCCCCATGTTTCCCCCCCCCCCTTCAGGAGGATCAGCATCGTAATGTTGGTCATCGTGATATGCAAAAAATTATGGCTTTTCAAACTTGGCTTTCAAAATTTCCTATATTTCTGGATCAACTACTTGATCTTGAGGTTTTGTCTTTATATTCATATACAGTTGTTGTTGAATATCAACATATGATGTTGTAATAGTTGAAGATCTTGTTTTAGGATAAAGATTGAGAGTTGTATTCTGCATGTGCTTTCGAAATAGTTCTTCAATCAACTTTGGTCCATGAGTGGCAAATTCTTTGGATACCATACCGGATATGTCAACAGGAGAGACTTCTCGATCCTTGTTGACTGCAAGCTTTACCAAGCGTGGCATCTCTTTTTTCAGCATTTCAAGTGTCTTTGTAACTGTCAGTTCAAGAACAATCGTGTCACAGTGTTATAGAACTTCTTGAATCTTTTCCACAAAAAACTCTCAAGTGATAAATTTGTTCTTGATATGAGAACGAATTAAATTTCTTTGCCTGCTCATGCCAGCAATACTTCCTGGTAGATTTCTTGTTTTAAGAGTAAAAGATCTTTTCTTGTGTTTTGATGTGAAAGAAGTCTTGGATGTTGTAGCAATTGTGAGTGAAATATTATCATTCAAGTCCTCTGAAACTGTTTTATCTGAAAAAGAAACTTTCCTAGGGGATCTAATGGGTGAGGGAATTGGTGTCTGCGTCTTTTCATTCCTAGTCTCCTGACTACCCAACACGTTAACAACCTATGTTTCTTTAACAACTTCCCCAGTTCTCTCAGGATCAACATTTGTATCATCGTCAACTCCTTTTTCAATAATATATTGTTCTATCCCAACTTCTTCGGTGTCCTTTCTTTCATATCTTGTGTAACTTCCTTTTCTTTCTCAGTTTCATCATCATTATACACACGTTCTGGAGTTTCCTTTTGACTCTCGGGCTCTATCTTACTTTCGGTATCATCAACCTCAACACCTTCATTGTTTGGTATAGAATTAACAAATTCACTTGCATATGATTCATCATTAGTACTTCCTTCAACCATCTTATCAATCTCCTCCTCATCCAGCTTTTCTTGAACTTTATCTATATTTTCTTGAGCCTCAACAACCAAAGCAGTTTTGTGAAGAGTTAGACTTAGAAGAGTTGCTTCAGCTATTGCATCTCTTTCTCTATCATCTCCAGGAGGTGGAATAGAAGGTGTAGATTGTTTCTTCTGCTTAATAATTTTCCTTGGCGAATTAGATACTCCAGTAGTCTGCGTCCTCTTCTTCTTCTCCAGAGGACTAGCAATAATGGTAGGCGACCTATAGGCTCTATGTGTATTCCTATTCGTTCCTTAGGTAGAAACAACTGGTTGCGGTTGATTCATTGGAACGGCTACCTTCATGAACACCATCTCATATTCCTTAAAATCGCCGGTCTCCCTAATCTCTGCTGTTAAGAAAGCATTTGGAATCAACATCCCTCGAACTAAGACACTCCCCGCTGTATACACACTAACCAATGGAACATCATCCTTGATAGAATGATAATCCTCGTCGATCCTCTTAGGAATGTTAGGGAATTTCTTCATCAGATCAGCAATTATCAATTTGGTGAATTGAGGTTACTGAATAGCTTCCTTTTTTTGAAACATATTATTCATAAAATCCCACCAAAGAAGAGCAGCATAATCAACATGTGTTCGATTAATTACAACATGAAACAACTAAAAAATGTTGATCTTGGTCTGATCATGACCAGAAGTTCTTGTTGTTAAGCAGTGGTTGAATACTTTGAACATAATCTGCCATGGTTGAGCCAGATTATTTGTAAAGAAAGCACTCACTTTGTTGACAACACCTTGATAACCAACTCTATTCATGAATGCTTTAATAGTATGGATGTTGGTTGGTGCGACAAATAGATTCTCGGGAGTTTCCATTTGTAATTTGAGAGTGTCTCGAAACATATCCACAGTATATACAAATTGCTCAGTATCCAGCAAGAATTTAATAGTATCCTCAGTATCTGGTACCTTACTCACCGTCCTCCAGAATTGTTGTAGGTACATAGCAGGGACATCGGCAGTTGCAGTTAATGCATCACTGAGACAATGATCAAGTAATATCACCTCAACTATCTTGCATTCAGGAGAGCAAGGAATACTCTGCAACACCGCATAATTATTGCATCTCTCGATTGGTTTGTATTATGGAACAAGTTGAGCTGCTGGAATCACGTGTTGAGCCATGTGGAATATTGTATGATGACATGAAATGATTAGTGAAATGAGATATAGTTTGAAAATTTGCACATATTTGACATGTTTTGTCTCTTTTGACTCTGTCTATTTTTTATGCTTTGGCATTTCTTTTTGAGCATATTTTGATCATTTTCTTTCTCATGTGCCTATTCTTACTTTTTCAGGCACATGCCATACGCTTTATTCTTTTTAAACTCATTTTGTATGCCCTGGCATTTCTTTTTCGAGCATATATTAATTTGCTTTTTCGCGTATGGATTTTATCTCTCTTTCTATTTGATTTTCCTCACCAAAAAGCATTTGTGAAATGATACTCTTTAAAGAATAATGAAGAAATGCATTGATTTAGAAAAGACCAATTTGGCAAAATTCAATTTGTGACAACCATTGAAATTTAAGGAATCCAAAAGCATAACTTCATATTCTCAAAAACGTTTTGTAAAAGAGTACCATTTTCTTGACACAAAAATGCAGCCTTTTGATTTTGAAATTGAGATAACTTTTCCAAACACAAAGATTTTAAAGATTTTTTGAAAACAATGATTTAAACAACCAATCTAATGAATCAATAATTAGATGGTCACTAAGCCACTCACTTCTCATTATGTTCATTGCATAAAACGGCCAAAACCGGACATGACTTAGATCATTTACCCAATAGTTGTTCAATAGATAGTTATAAACCACACTTTGAACAGTTTTTGAAATAATCTTTTCAAAACTTTTGAACTTCTCTTTTATGAAACATGAGAAATTTTATGATCACAGACAGTTGGAGCTCACTTTTTGCATTTCCATATTATGTTCCTTTTCTTATTTTGAAATCATTGATCACTTTGACTGGAAATTTTTGTTCAAACAAAACATGATCTTATATATGATAAATGGATGGTCAGTAGATTGCTCACTCCTCATCCTGTTAAATTCAGGAAACGATCATAACCGGACACAATCTTTACCATTTATTCCATTTATCTATATAAAATGTGTTTTGAAAACAAAATTTATCATATGTTTTCGTAAGATATCTTTTTGTTTAACAATTAAGCCCATTTGAGTTTCTGAGAAAAAATTTCCAATTAAGTTATCTTTTACGAAACCCAAAACTTTCAGCCCATTATACCTTACGAAACATATCTAAAGCCTAAAATATCCATTTTACGAAACCCATTGGCTCATTACTATTTACGAAACTGAAACTTTGAGAATAATGACATTTGAAGACATGATTTCTGAATAATTATGCTTACTGGAATATCTTCTTTATCATCTTTCTTCAACGATTTAAGCCTATTAATTGTCTTTAAATCATTTTCTCAAAATTACGAAACCTATCTTAGTTACGAAACCAATGAATTCAGTCCATAAAATGATATTCCCCATGATCAAGCAATTCCAATCCAATTACTAAGTATATACAATTATTTTGCCTCAATCTATTTCATATCTACACACTTTTCAAATTTATGAAACCCTAGATCTCACTGAAACATATTTATTCAATTAAATCACGCAATTAATAGCACATAAATCATAAATATGACTTGATTCTTACGTTTTCTAGCACAAGGGATCGATTAAACGATTTGGATTGCAAGATCTTTGATACGAGAGCTCAAAATGGCAGAGAATATATGAAACCTTGAAATTACAAAAGTAATTAAGTTTCATCCGTAGCCATCTACTTATATCTTCAAAAATGATTTTGACATCTTGTCAGTTTTAGTCCCTCAAGTTTCTTACGTAAGCCTTTTAAACCCTACGAAAGTTACTTTTAAACTTTGACATTTTTAGTCCCTTGAGTTATCTTACGTAAGCCTTTTAGACCCTACGAAAGCTACTTTTGAACTTTGTCATTTTCAGTCCCTTGAGATCCTTCCGTACATAAATACCACTTATACGAAAGTCATTTTGCCATTTTCCACCTTTATCTTTAAAAACTTGACTTTCGTATTCCCTTTTTTCAAACTTTTCATAACTCCCCCTTGGAGTTAGACCACTTTTTTAAAAATAACCCTTTTGATTTAATTTTTTCAGTTAAGTTTCTGTTTTTACTAAAGAAATTTCATAACTCCCCCTCGAACAATTATCCACTTTTGAAATCTCCTTTTTATAAAAATTTGTTCGAAATGAAGTTATTTTTGTCTTTGAACACACAGTCTTATATTCTGATGATGATTTGTTCTTGAAAAATGTTATAACTCTCCCTCAATAAGATATCTAATTAAAGAACTTATCGAGCGTTAGTTAATTTTGCAGTTTTGAACATTCTTGTTTGAGAACCCTCGAACAAATGTCTAATTAAAGAACTCATTCAAGAGATTGTTAATTCTTGCAATTTTGCACACTTGAGAATTTCAAAACTTAATGATTAATGAAGAAATCTTTTGTTTTTGAATGGATTTTGAATACAAAACACATATTTTTACAGTGAAAAATCATGTTAGAATGATTTACTCCCCCTCAGATCATGATACAAGAATTTGCATTTAAAGAACCACTCTTTGAGAAATGAAGTAACATGAGACTGATTTGAACGGAGAGGATATGTGTTTGAATCCTTAAATTATATATATATATATATATATATATATATATTAATTTTTTTTAAATTTTTTATTTTGTATTTTGTTTTTGAAATGTATTTACAAAATTTTTTGATGTATGATCATAGTTTCAAGAAGACAACTTTGCGAGACGTTCCAACTGAAGTGGAGTCATACATCGCATACCAATCTTGTGAACTAAAAATTCAAGCCTTTCTTTTGGAAGGGCTTTTGTAAATAGATCAGCAAGCTGGTATTCCGTCCGGACAAAGTATAATTCAATTGTACCTTTCTCAACATGCTCCTTGATAAAATGATAACGGATGTTAATGTGCTTTGTTCTTGAATATTGTATCGGATTGCAATATATGGCAATTGCACTTTTTGAATCATAGTATATCGGAATCTTGTTGAAATAAAATCCATAGTCCAGCAGTTGTGTTCTCATCCAGATGGCTTAAGCACAACATGCAGACAAGGATACGTACTCAGCTTCCGCAGATGACATAACTGTACAATCTTGCTTTTTGGACGACCATCTGACTAACTTATCTCCCATAAATTGAATGCCTTTGGATGAGCTTTTGTAATCATCATTACACCCTGCATGGTCTGCATCTGCATAGGAAATTATCTCAAATTCAGAATCCTTCGAGTACTATGTTAATGGTTTGTCTAAGATATCGAAAGATCCTTTTGACCTCTTTGAGGTGTTTATCAGTCGGGCGTGCCTGATAACGCGCACATACAAACGTCGCATAAGCAATGTCTGGTCGACTAGCAGTTAAATACATGAGTCCCCCAATCATACTACGATACTTAGTTTGGTCTACTGAGGTACCCTGTAAATATGCATCAAGTTTAGTAGTAGTTATTGGTGTACTTATGGTATCACATTTTTCCATCCCATGTTTCTTAAGAATATATATGGTATATTGTGATTGACATATAAAGATGCCCCAGGGTGATTGATAAACCTAGAGTCTAAGAAAGAACTTTATTTCACCAATCATTGATATTTCAAAATTATCTTTCATAAGCTTTTCAAATCTTTTAGCAAAAGCTGGTTTAGTTGACCCAAAAATTATATCATCAACATAGATTTGAACTAACAAAATGTCATCCCTGTGTCTCCTTATGAACAATTTTGGATCAACAATACCTTTTGTGAAATGGTGTTCGATTAGAAACGAAGAAAGCTTGTCATACCAGGCTCGTGGGGCTTGTTTGAGACCATATAGAGCTTTCTTAAGATGATAAACGTGGTTAGGAAACTCTAGATCTATGAAACCATCTGATTGGCGAACAAAAACTTCCTCTTTTAGTGGTCCATTCAGGAATGTTGTTTTAACATCCATCTAAAAAATAGGAAAGTTCTTGTGTGTCGCATAAGCCACAAAGATTCTGATAGCTACGAATCTTGCAACTGGTGCAAACGACTCCTCGAAATCTATGCCCTCCTCTTGACGGTATCCTTTGGCAACCAAACAAGACTTGTTCTGAATAACTATGTTTTCAGCATCTGCTTTATTTTTCCAAATCCATTTGACTGCAATTATGTTTCTGCAAACAGGACATTCAACAAGCTCCCAAACATCAAGGCTGTGAGTCCCTAAACGAATAGATCTTTGTAGCCTATGAAGGATGATAGCCAAGATGTATAAATACAACTGACTATATAG